>OY755247.1:74999762-75097262 GCA_963576725.1 Azorinus chamasolen
AAAAAATCACACAAGCAATGTGTGTCAATGTTATTCAAAATTTCAATAAAAGACTTGACGTCGTTATATAACACAAAATGGACGTCACATTGAACATTGGATGTAATTTAATTTTTCAGTAAGAATGAATTTAATGTACAATAAAACTTGGAAATCACTAGTTTTAGCAGGTGTGTTGATATTTTAAATCGTACGATGTATGTAACAATTATAAGACGCCAAAATGGTATCAGATATTTTGGATCACTCTGTATTAAGTAGAACCGATCTTAAGGTTCTAGATGAAACGACAAATAGCATGGTGTCGCATCAGGATCCAAACTGTTTGACACTCTTGTTGTAACAAGTTTAAGAAAAATGAGAGAACTATTGTTAAAAAATTGCAAATACCGAAGATTGTATAGCCATTTGCTTGGCTTGCAAACAAGCGTTAAACAATATAACTGTCGTATGTTTACCAATTCCCTTATTATGAAGCCTCTGCAATAATCACTTTTTTTAAATGATTGTGATATATAGAACATGTGCTATATAGGAGCAAATTCTCTATTTATCACAACGGTTAAAACAATGCAATGTTTCAAACTTTTCCTATTTTCCCAGCTAATGTTCCTTTTCAGTAGATTTATTCAAAGAGACTGTGTCTAAAAAGTGCATATAAGGGAAAAGGTTAAAAGAACCGTTTCCTTACAATGAAGCAAAAGGCTAACAAATTTCATAGCAAATGCATTTCGAGAGTAATGCCGACTAATTTTAAACTGAAGTTTAGCGTTGTTGTGGGAAGCATGGAAGCGTGTATTTATGAAGTACAGGATTAGTCGTTCTATATTATCATCACTCCCAGCGTGTCAGCGTGTCGCTAGCGAGATAAGGGTTTAGGCAGACGGGTGCTTAACCCTTTGCTGTATGAACATTCGTGCAAGACATCATGACTATTAATAAAATCATGAATATTAATTAGATTAATTGTTGTAATGATATATAGACACAGGACGTTTTGACAATGGCAGAAGCTGTAGAATCAATCCATATTATATCACAAGCAAACAGTGCAGACCCTGATCAGACGGGTCCTACAGAAGCTGTAGAATCAATCCATATTATATCACAAGCAAACAGTGCAGACCCTGATCAGACGGCAGCTGCAGGAATCATTTGACCAGTATCTACTCTGCTTGCAAATGCGTAAAAAGGCGTGTTTATGGAAGAAATTAGTTCTAAGCAAATGATTTCTCTGCCCTGAGTACCTATCTAATAGTTCACCCTTTACTCCATACATACGTATTAAACGCATTTGCAAACAGAGTAGATCTAGATCAGACGGCTCCTATAAAAGCCGTCTGATAATGATCTGCGTTGTTTGCTTAAGAAATAAGATAGAGTTGATTATACAATTTCTGCTATGATCAGATATTTACTTTATTATGTCATTATAAAAACAGCTACTTAATATTCATGCATCCATTATGTTTTAATAAATATTCATGGAGTAATGGATTATGGCGCATAAGTTTAATCAGACCATGGTTTTACTTAGCACGTACTGTTCAGTTCCCTCATATGCTTCTTTAGGAAGTCGTTTTCGGCGCTGTCATGAACCTCAACAAGATTACTCCCATGCTGGGCGCAGTAACTCTGAAAACAAAGAAAAGGAAACTGAGTTTGTGTCTCAAGAGAGGTTACACGGGACATTTTCTATATGTAAATAATATAAGTATATAGGTTAAAAAGCGAAATACCACTGTCATAGTGAAATGTTTACATCTAATGAAGGTTATTGAAGAACGTGGTATACAGTAGAACCTGTTTTGAGCGGCCATTAAAAACAGGTATAGTCCTGGGTCTGCATGACAGCCGGTAGCTTTCTGCAGACCAAACGTAACAAAGACATCTCCTATATGAACTTCCTGTGGGTTTTTTTGCCCTGCATTAAGCAACCATTCGCTTTTTAAGAATAGAGAATGGCCGCTAAGGGCAGGTTTTATTGCAAACAAAGTTTGGTGACAAAACATTAAGATCGACAACGCAGCAATCTTGGTCTGCACTGTTTGAATTGTCCAAATGCACCTTTTCCCGAAATATAGTCCATTCAAACTACAATAACTAAAATAGAACATTCGCAATTCAGATTGATTAGGAGAACTGGCAGGTGACTGTTTGATGCAGAGCTCCTCTGGGAGCTTTCTGTATGACTTTCACCCTGCATTAAGCAGCCGCCTGCCTACAAACACATGCATTTTTCATCACTATTTTTTCGTCGTATCAACTTATTACTGTAGTTTCGATTCAGATTAATTAAATAACAGTCTGTGTTATAGCATATTGGATTAATCTATTGAAAGGAGTGTAGTGTCATTTGTAGCAGTGTATACCCAGGCCAAATAACTCCTAGAAAAGCCCTCTGATCAGTATCTTCACTTTTTTCATTCAAAATCCAAATTTAATAACTTCAACCTGAATGCAATGTATTAAACATTAGAGCAGGTGTGGACAGTATTGATGAAGGTATCTCCTTAGTGTTCATGCTCATCAGTTTTAGCTCACCAGAGCACTTTTGTGCTCAGGGTGAGCTTTTGTGATCACTTGATGTCCGTCGTCCGTCGTCGTGCGTCGTGCGTCGTCCGTCGTCGGGCGTCAACAATTTGAACCTTTAAAAATCTTCTCCTCTGAATCTACAGGGTTCTCAGCTTTCATCTTTGGTACATAGCATCATCTTTAGGTCTTCTACAAAAGTTATATAAATTTTGCCCCTGGGGTCAAAATTGGCCCCGCCCCAGAGGTGCCTTGTTTTCTATTGAAATATATAGTAAAACTTTGAAAATCTTCTCCTCTGAATCTACAGGGTTCTCAGCTTTCATATTTGGCACAGAGCATCATGTTCAGGTCCTCTACAAAAGTTATATAAATTATGCCCCTGGGGTCAAAATTGGCCCCGCCCCAGGGGTAGCCAATTTTGAATAGAAACATATAGTGACAACTTTGAAAATCTTCTCCTCTGAATCTACAGGGTTCTCAGCTTTCATGTTTGGCACATAGCATCATGTTCAGGGCCTCTACAAAAGTTATATAAATTATGGCCCTGGGGTCAAAATTGACCCCGCCCCAGGGGTAGCCAGATTTCATTAGAAACATATAGTGACAACTTTGAAAATCTTCTCCTCTGAATCTACAGGGTTCTCAGCTTTCATATTTGGCACATAGCATCATGTTCAGGTCCTCTACAAAAGTTATATAAATTATGCCCCTGGGGTCAAAATTGGCCCCGCCCAAGGGGTAGCCAGTTTTGAATAGAAACATATAGTGACAACTTTGAAAATCTTTTTTTCTGAATCTACAGGGTTCTCAGCTTTCATATTTGGCACGTAGCATCATGTTCAGGTCCTCTACAAAATTTATATAAATTATGCCCCTTGGGTCAAAATTGGCCCCGCCCCAGGGGTGGTCAGTTTTCAATAGTAACATATAGTGAAACTTTGAAAATCTTCTCCTCTGAAACTGGAAGGTTCTCAGCTTTCATATTTGGCACATAGCATTATGTTCAGGTCCTCTACAAAATTTGTATAAATTATGCCCCTGGGGTCAAAATTGGCCCCGCCCTAGGGGTAGCCAGTTTTCAATAGAAATATATGGTAAAACTTTGAATATATTCTTCTCTGAAACTGAAAGGTTCTCAGCTTTCATATTTGGCACATAGCATCATGTTCAGATCCTCTACAAAAGTTATATACATTATTCCCCTGGGGTCAAAATTGACCCCGCCCCAGGGGTGGCCAGTTTTCAATAGAAACATATAGTGAAAACTTTGAAAATCTTCTCCTCTAAATCTACAGGGTTCTTAGCTTTCATATTTGGCACATAGGATCATATTCAGGTCCTCTACAAAAGTTATATAAATTATGCCCCAGGGGTCAAAATTGGCCCCGCCCCAGGGGTAGCCATGTCTCAAAAGAAACATATAGTGACAACTTTGAAAATCGTCTCCTCAGAAACTGGAAGGTTCTCAGCTTTCATATTTGACACATAACATCATGTTCAGGTCCTCTACAAAAGTTATATAAATTATGCCCCGGTGTCAAAATTGGCCCCACCCCAGGGGTAGCCAGTTCGCAATAGAAACATATAGTGTCAGATTTGAAAATATTTTCCTCAGAAACTGGATGGTTCTCAGCTTTCATATTTGGCACATAGCATCATGTTTAGGTCCTCTACAAAAGTTGTATAAATTATGCCCCTTGGATCAAAATTGGCCTGCCCCAGGGGTGGCTAGTTTTCTCTAGAAACATATAGTGAAAACTTTGAACATCTCCTCCTCTGTGCCTGGTGAGCGATGTCAGGGCCATTCTGGCCCTCTTGTTTATAATCAATCCCAATTTCACGACGTATTTCTATGGTACTGTAGCTATCGGGATGGATATTTGTTTGCTTGTCTGCCGGTATACAAATCCTGTGCTTGTACCGTTTCCTTATTGAAGTACAGCAGAAGTCTGAGAAATCTGGCATGATCCATGTCACATTTCCCCAATTTCCTATCAGTATTCCGGATGCATAGCAATCATTGAGTGTAAGATGTTGACCGTCAAACAAATGAAAGTCCCTACATTCCCAATGGCCTGATAGTAAAATGACGTATGGGTTTGGATTACTAAAATACTTCCAGATCCGTATTTACCTGCGTGTTGGTTTTGTTAAGAAGCAATGTCTTGCAGATACTGGTTTGACTTGGCACACAAGTCATCGTACTGCTAGGAAGAAATCCCATTTTGACCAGGTTTTAAACACCCTTCATATGGGCCGGATGTTTCCGAATTTTCTTGAATCAGCTCCCTGTGACCTGGATCTGTACTGTTTGACTATGTCCATTTAAGGGACACTGGGGCACAAATGGGTTAATCGAATTATATGAGATATTAGAATATAAGAAGTCTAACCTTCGACTCTTTGTATTCCTGCGGATAGTGAGCAAATAAATAGCAGCTACCCTCGTTAGCAATCCACCCACGTGGGCATGACGTGTCGCCGCTGACACAAGCTGAAATACGACATAGGCACAGTAAACTGAAATGTTAATAAAGAAGACTTTAAGTTCTGATAGACAGGTGGATGCTTAACCCATTCCCTGATAGGCTATTTTTAGATCCAACCTCTACCGAAAAGAAACAGTAACTAGTCTAAGAGAAAAGGATTTTATTTAGAATTTTGTAGTTTTGAAAACATCGTGATAAAAAGAGCATTTGTTCTTAAGGAGCAAATGCTCTATTTATCACAATTGTTTCAAAAAGTGACTATTACAGAGACGCAGAAAGGCATAATTATGGAGGAAAGGGTTATTACAAGCTGAAAGATCATTAAGTTGCCACCTGTCTGACAAACCGCTATTGTTACTATTTTGAATGTTCGGCTTAGACAGGTGTTCTGTACATGTATCCATGATAGATATTCAAACCCCCTTCGAATCATAGTAGTGTAGTATAATGTGTCGCAACATAACCGATCATAACCGAACAAGTGTGATTATCAGTGATAAACCTTTTGCCTCATTAATATTCATGTAAGAAATTATGATATCGTGAATATTTAGTACATTTTTATACTGGCATATGAACACAGGATACTTTGCCCATGACAGAAAGTATTTATTGCAGATTTGTTTTATTTTTATAAGCAAATAGACTAGACCAAGACGGCTCCTGTGCAAACAAAGTAGAGCCAGATCAGATAGATCCAGTAGGAATCATCTGATCAGGGTATGTTCTGTATGAAAAGTTATCCAAAAGGGTTCTCTATCAGGTACAAAGTGAAACGGGGTGATAAATTCATCTTAATGAAGGGCGGTTTCAAGCATTGCAGAAAACATCAAAATAAGTTTTATGCATTCGTTGCATTCTGCATTAAAGTCTCAGATCGACATTTCTTAACCAAAATAGACAAATCTTTTTTTGTGTCTGTCGCCAAGCAAATGCATGAAAAGGCGTTTGTATGAGGGAAAGGGTTAAAACAGAATGTCCAATGTTATTCGACACTGGTACATTTGCGGTATTATTACAGCGACAAAAACATGTATAATGACATTTCATGTAATCACTCCCTCATACAAATGCCTTTTCACGCCTTTGCAAACAGAGTAGACCCAGATCAGACGGTTCCTTTACAAGTCGTCTGATCAGGCTCTGTTCTGTTTGCTTATGACATGATATAGATCTGATTCTACAGTATTTGTCAAAGCAAAACATGCCTTGAAAATTTTGCATTACAAAAATTCAGCTAATGAATATTTATGATGTCAATATAAATTCTACAGGGAATTAGGTAAAAAAAAATGGGGGAGATATAAAACAAGAACAGTTGTATGGTCCAATACCAATAATCAACCCACTTATACAATTCCTGGTTACATGTACAAGTCTTTGTCTCGTCACAATATCGCCACAGATGTTTTGAGTCGAGATTTTTTTCTAAATTTATACTTTCCGTATTTTATTGCCACTGGTTACACAGGTTTGTGCGTCAGTTCCTTTAATCCTTTCCCTCCTAGACTATTTGTAAACCCAACATATTTGAATAAATCTAGTGAAAGGCAGCATTTACTAGAGAATAGGGACATTTTAAAGTTGTTTAATTTTGAAACCATTGAGATAAATAGAACATTTGCTCCATAAGAGCAAATACTCTATTTATAACAATGGTTTCAAAACTGACTTTTATAGAGGCTTCAAAAGGGCATGAGTAGGAGGGAATGGATTAAATAGCCGTATGCTTCTAAACGTCCCTCTGATAAACCCTTTCACTGCCATAGTCGCATAAATGCACCACGACAAATAGTGCAGTCCCAGATCAGACGCCGCCTTTTCAAGGCGGCATCTGATCAGGGACTTCACTATTTGTCTCAATCTCTATTTCTATATATGTGCTTTATTCCTTTGAAATTTGTATTTATTTATCTCATTTCCTTATTCTACTGAATGATTTAACAAACTTGGATTGCAGACGACAATTAGAGATTTGGCACCGAAAGGATTAACCGTAACCCTTTCAACGCTGACTTATAGGATGTAATAGTCCATCAATCTTTAAATGCAGAGTCCACATAGGAGCAGGATGAAATGCGTAAACCTGCTAAAGGATGTTGGATTACAAATAGTGCAGATCCTGATCAGAGGACTCCTCTAGGAACCGTCTTCCCTAGGTATGCACCGTTTACGTTTCCCACATTCAAATGGTTAAAGATGTTATTCTGTGAAGAAATTGTCAGCTACAGTTTTGTCATGCATTAAGCTATCAATTGTCTCATATACTCAGCACTAAACATATTTTGATTGGTAGGTGTGGAAAGATTTTACCGGTCTTACATTTTGGTAGGTGTAGAGAGATTTAACAGTACTAAAATATTAAACATCTTTTGATTGGTCGGTGTACTTACATGTGAAACATCTTTTGATTGGTCGGTGCAGAGAGATTTTACTGTACTTACAGTAAAACCTTGCTAATCCAAACTTTGAATAAAGAAGAATCCAGGACATTTTAGGCAGTTGACTGCTTAATTCAGAATGAATGTCATGCCAAAAAATAAATCCTTTTCTCTAGTTAATGCTCCTTTTCGGTAGATTTTTTCAAAGAGGTTGTATCTAAAAATAGCCTAAGAGGTAATGGGTTAAAGATATATAATGCTACGTATGTGAGTGTTCGGTTAAGCGAGTTTTGTCTGTGATTTTTTACTTTACCAATGGCAGTGTTATAAACACGTATACTGTATCTCATGCTTTAGCACATTGCAGTAAAACATATCCCCAACGTCTACTGAAAAGGGATCTTAATATGTTAACTCTTATTCTGTTGAATATCTATGTAAGAAATAATGACATCATGGATATTCATCAGCTGAATTGCATATATACTCAGACCCTTTCAGTATATAAATTGTATAGAGTCACTCTATTATAATATTATTTCATAAGAAAACCAAGTAGACCATGATCAGACGGCTCATTCATGCAGGAAGGGGCCGTCTGACTTTTAATCTACATTGTTTGCAAAGACTTGAACAGGCATGCGTATGAGGGAAAGGGTTTATGCAGTTGTAAGCCAAATGCAGGACGAAAGTCAAACAGAACATTCCCAATGAAACTTTCCGCAATTCATTCGTTCTGCATTAAGCAGTCCCATTACTTTAAAGACACCAAAGTTCAATTGCTAAGTGGTCTCTACAAAGAAATGCTACTGTATATACACAGTCGATAGTTTTCACAAGTCGCTGGATGACTGAGCTGTATTTTAACAACAAAGCATTTAAATGGTTTACACATATGTTATTTCTACACGTCACTATTTGTACCAGATAATATCGACACATGTACATGACCAGAAACTTTAACTCTTACAATGCTGGACACGAGTCACTAATGCCTTGTGATAAACAATGTATAGCCTGATGACAGGGCTCCTAGGAGAACCCTCTCAACAGGGTCTGCACAGTTTGTCATGTTACACTTTCCTTTAAAACGATCCCAAAATATTCACCATAAGCTTGACCTGTTTGAATTTTGGTATAGCCCATTTGACAATTCAGCATTATAAGGCTAATGTAGACGTGGTACAAGTGTCACATCATCGACTAACGTTCAGTATGATCATACCCTTCATGGTATAATAACTTTAAACTAAAGCAAGAAACAGCTTAAACAAACAATAATATCTTAACCGTAATATAAATATTAACTAAATGTATATTTACATACTAAACGACCACAGCAAAATGAAGAAGTTGAATAATTCGGCCATGTTGTTCCACAGTAATATAGTCTTATCTTTATCTTTATAAGTAACCCATATCTACAATATACATATACAGTTGAACTTCGATATCTCGAACTCCAACGGACTATACAAATTAGTTCGAGATAACAGAAGTTCGAGTTATCGGATTTCTAATCTGGACAATTTCTCGAGTTGACAGCTTAATGCAGAGGTAAATAGAGAATAATAGGTTAGTGCCGTAGATGGGACGCTTTATCCGACGAGGGGAGAAAACGTTGAGGCGAGGCTTGCCGAGCTATCCAGTCAATTGAGTTATATCTTTTTTCATAGACTCATAAAACATACGAATATTGAAATAATTTGCATTAAAAATGCGGTTTTTCGATCAACGGACCTCCTTTTCATTTCCATTCTAAAGACGTAAATAATGAGCTACCGCAGAGGAAAATAGTTTCGATACTTACATTACAAAAGGGGAAAACGTGGTTGAATTTGAAAAATAAGATCATTTGAATCGAGAGTCGATATGTTAATTCAAACAGACATGATAATATTCTCCCAGAGGCTGTCTGGTCAAATTCGAGTTCCGTTGACTCGGTTTCTATTTTTAGATAGGGTTAACGTCACTCATAAATCGATGGAACTGGACAGGCTATATTTAGGTATATGACAATCACCGCCTTTGTAAGAGCTTATTAATCAAATTACTATTAGATTGAAAAGAAAACATTTACTATTTATCTGTAAATCTTTGCCCCCTGACTCGATTTTTATCAAAAACGCGTTTCGCAGCGATGAATTGAATTAATAAAACTGATGAATCAACATCGCTTTGTATGTGGCCTCAGTGGCGTAATCGGTAAACACGACGTCTCAAAAGAGATCAGATTTGGCTTTTGTAGAATCAGGCGCGGGTTCGAATCCAGCTATAGCCATTTATTTTTTTATTTAATGTTTTCTTCTCTTTTCTTATTTGAATAATTATATTGGTGATTTTTCTGTTAGATCTATTCCGTCAACATGTTCATGCATATTTACAGAAAATTAAAATAGTTCCATGGTTATAGAATCATTCCGCCTATCTACTAGCCTAATAAACCTTCTACTACCGGAAGTAACCTAATAAACCTAAGTTTATTTGCACCTCCTTTATTATGTCACTAGAGAAGCCTGGTGACTGGATAAAATGCAGTTGAAAGTCGTGCAGAAAGCTCTTTTCACCTGACATTATTAGTAACCTGTCTTTAAATATCACTTTTATTATATCTCATAACCAATGAAAAAAAACTGTTTGAACCATTTAACATTTGGTATCTTAAAACGTATTTATGAATCAATAATAGCCATTTGCATCGCCACTTTCATGCTCTAGAATAAAATATAGCTCAAACACATCGGAACTCTTCGGGAAACCAATAAAAACGCCGCCAAGCAGTATGAACGCATATTTTCGATAAAATCATAAAAATTGGTATTGAAAATGCCTATGTGATACAAAATAAGCCGTTTTTATCGACACTTGTAATTTTGTACCACAGTACAATATTATCGGCCTTGGTTAAATATTATAGTTAACGAAACTATATAAAAAAACGAGTCGAATAAATACCAGCACATTGGCTACTACACCGGATCATCGATATCAAACACGTAAAAGTTGTGTCTTGTGTGGCGTTTATTCGACTGGTTTTCTTGCCTTGCGATTTACTTTTTTTCAACATATAAATAAATGATTTATGTAATTTTTAGACATTTCAAAAGACGTTGCAAGTAGAGACTATCATTTTAATACAAAACCAAAACACACACACGTGGGCAAATAACATAAACCAAATCATAGTGTTAATTGCTTAGCACTGTATGGGTTAACTCAGATCTGTCTATCACCAGTGCAAGGTTAGTGCTTATGCAACATTGTTATGATAGCATTGCTACTTTATTACAAATTGGATATATGTTCTCTCTCTGTTGAGGGCCACATGGAAGATTGGTTATAGACAAATGAGTACTTTCGTTAAATAAAGTATTTATTATTGTCATTATTATTGTCATTATTATTATTATTATTATTATTAGTATTCTCAATTTACAGGCTTTCGTAAGTTTATGCGCCATGTGTTGACAAAATGGCTATTGAACTGCTACCTTTTATAAAGACCGGCATGGATAGTAATTTAGATTGTGGTTAGAAGAGGTGTTACTGTATGTATGTACGATCTATTTATGCAACGACTAGTCACTTATTTGTATTCGCAATATCAATATTGTTTTTCTTTGTTCTGACTATAACGACGACGGGAATATATAATTGATATACAGTAAAACCCCGCTAATGCGACCACCAAAACGGGGCATAATTCTGGGTGGCAGAGGCAGGTGGTAGCTTAATGCAGGACGAAAGTTATGCAGAAAGCTCCTATAGGAGCTTTCTGCATAACTTTCGTCCTGCATTAAGCAACCACCTGCTTAAGACGACATCAGTGGCTGTTTATTAAGTGGTCGCATTAGCGGGGTTTCACTGTATATCAAGACAGTGGATAAATGAGCATACTCATATACTAAAATCGTCATTTCTTCAATAAAACCTATGTTGTGAAGTCTCGAAGAGTGGTCACAACCCAGGGTTGGTGGAGAAATAAAGGAGTTATTTTTGAAACTGTTTAAATTTACTCATCTGGGCCTCTGTGCATTTAGTCTTAATCCTAATGTTGCTTTAAGAATGATGTGTGCTTTAACTCAGAGATGATATACAGCTGAGTTGCGATATCTCGACTCTCAGATCACTCGAACATCGGGAAAACTCGAAGTAATAGTTCGGTCCTTCCAATGTTTACAGTACTTCTAAATCTGTCACTCCGCATATCTAGAAACATATGTGACATATTGATGCAGGTCGAAAGTAATGCTGAAAGCGCCTCCTGTAGGAGCTGTCTCATCAGGGTCTGCACTATTTACAAGTTGATTGTGCAACCGGTGCACTCCACAGCTGTGATTGCACAGCGAAATACTTGTACACAGTGAAGATGTATGTAATTATACAACAGGGCATTGGTAAAGAAGGAGAAATGTATTTTAAAATTCAGCAAGCGAAGGGTTAAATTGGAAAGGCGTGCCAGGACATTTACAGGTGGTGGCTTGTTTGCCTTGCGTCTTTGTGCTTGTGGTTTGTTCATGTTGTGGAACGTTTGTCCCTGGTTCTTGTGTCTCTTTTGGTGTTTTCTGTGTTCATTTCGTGTGTGCGTTTGGGTGTGTGGTTGTGTGTGTGTGTGTGTGTCATGCTGTCTATCGGTGTTTTGGTGGTGGTTGCGTCTTGCATGTGGCTTTGCCTGCTTGACTTTACTACTTTTCCATTGGATACAGGATGAGCTTACCAGACTCATGTATTACTTATTCCCTGTCGTGCCCTTAACGGCTTACCTGCAGGTGCTCTGACTTCAGCAAAGTCATTGAGTACATATTTGACGGATTGTCACAGTTATTATGCTATGTTTTACATGTTATCCTGTGTTCACCGTCGTCTATGTTGTGGGTAAGTCCAGCGGGGATACCTTTATTTACAATATTTGTAAAGCTATGGTGACTTTGAGAGAAGTGTGAGGTTAGGACGTCCGTAAACCGGTTTAAACCCCCAGTGGTGTTTTTGCTACTGACCGTGCCAAGGCGGTACTCTCTTTGTCACCCTTCCTTTTGTTTGCCTTGCGTCTTTGTGCTTGTGATTTTGTTCATGTGTGGAACGTTTGTCTCTGGTTCTTGTGTGTCTTTTGGTGTTTTCTGTGTTCATTTCGTGTGTGTGTGTGTGTGTGTGTGCGTTTGGGTGTGTGGTTGTGTGTGTGTGTGTGTGTGTGTGTGTGTGTGTGTGTGTGTGTGTGTGTGTGTGTGTGTGTGTGTGTGTGTGTGTGTGTGTGTGTGTGTGTGTGTGTGTGTGTGTGTGTGTGTGTGTGTGTGTGTGTGTGTGTGTGTGTGTGTGTGTGTGTGTGTGTGTGTGTGTGTGTGTGTGTGTGTGTGTGTGTGTGTGTGTGTGTGTGTGTGTGTGTGGTGTGTGTGTGTGTGTGTGTGTGTGTGTGTGTGTGCGTGCGTGCGTGCGTGCGTGCGTGCGTGCGTGCGTGCGTGCGTGCGTGCGTGCGTGTGACATGCTGTCTATCGATGTGTTGGTGGTGATTGCGTCTTGTATGTGACTTTCTACTGTGTGTGTGAGTATAAATTGCTATATAAATTGCTTTCTGTATGTGTTTTGGTGATGGTGGCGTTTTGTGTGTGGCTTTTCCTGCTTGACTTTACTACTTTTTCATTTATGGAGAACATGGTGAAAACGTTGTTGTTGTTGTTTAAAAACACAACTCGCTGTCATACAAAATGATTGTAAATATGATTGTAAATATGAAATACAAAAACAATTTTGTATGCTTTAATTGTTTTTTATTTGAAAGTAATTACATCAACAGTGGTACAGGACGATCTTTAAGAGTAGGGTGTTTCATCATGTTCTATTCAGATATACTGGAATATTACTTTTTTCAATACATTTATAGCTACATCTTTACTATATACGCCAATACCAAAATGTTTCTTCAAATCTGTAAGTAGTTTAAGTATGTTCGAAATCATTACTGGCAATAATTTGATATTAGTCGAAAAACACTAACTAAAAACACTTGCAAAACAAATGTCACCTTGACTTTCCTGTGGGTATGTTATGTTAAAATCCAATTAATTACTTTTTATAATCAATTTAAATTAATTTTGTATTGTCTCAGTCAATTTTACACAGGGCCGCTGTTTATCGGCATTTGGTCAGGCTCATGTCCCAAGTGCGGGCAAATCTTGATGGATTGTTGACTGGGCGGCCATAAGAGGACATCAGGTCATTAGATGGCTCGTTGTCATAAGTTCCAAGGAGACCGCTTGTTTTGCCGAAGTACCAACCGTTGAGTTTGATGGTTGTCAGATCCACTCCTGGCAAATAGCTCACTTCGAAATTATCTGCTCCTTTAACAATAGTTTCCACTTTGTCGTTTGAGATTGCAATGCTCTTCAAGGAAGTTGGTGTTTCAATCACCTTGTTGTCAACAAGCACCTGCAATTGAAAACAAAATATCAGTTGACACTAGAATATTACTTTAACTCTTCCGTTGTCAATGTCGCATCTATGTCCGGATACAGATGAGATGCCGAGTAAAGCGTCTCATTAGGATTTCCACTCTTTGTAATTTTGACTATATTTTTGAAATGAAAATTGTAGTAGACGACAAAGTCAGCAGACGAAATTTTGCAACGAAAGAGTTAACTGTATTTAGTCTACCGTCATCGGCTTGACAATATGTAGTAACAAGCACTTTATTTATGTATCTCAAATGTGGGTTTTAGTAAATTAAGTTGACTATTATTGCAAGCGTATGCAACACTGACTCCACACTATTTTATACAAATGTAAATTACCTTTCCATCGGCAAGGATTGTAATAGCCTGTCCATCGGCCATAATCAGCATACTTTTGTCGTTGCCGCTTTTGTGAAGAACAAGAGAGAAGTTGCCATCGACGAAGTCTTTGGCCAGCAGGAAGGAACAACTGCCGTCGAGATCGTATTCAGTGCCGTCAAAGGTTGTCACATGATCACCAAGGATTGTAGCATAGCCTGTAAGGAGAATCTATCCACTATTGATACACTCGAAGAAATCTAATTGTAGCAAGACAATACAATAAACGACGTTTAATGTCATATCAATCAGTATGAATACGTTTTACAATACGGTTACATTTAACTTATTGTAGTCTTTCAAATCGTGCTTAGTTTATTAACTATCGTATATATGTATGTCAAACACATGTAAGTATAAATATAGGTATTTCAGTCACTTTATACAATATATCTCTGAAAGTTGTTAACTTACCGTCAAAAGGTGGCAACCAGGTGCTTACGTCTGTGGACACCTGTGGGAGTTTTGGCAAACTGGCTCTGTATTGTTTGACCTTGCTAATGTATGGAGCAAAGTCAAAGACTGGTGTCTCTTCAAGTGACTTCACTGGAATAGGAAGATGCATCTCAAGTTGGATTTCTCCTTGTGCTGGATCATATACAGTGAAACGGGTGTATTTCAGGTTGAACAGCGATGCTTTCAGATCAGACAGTTCCTTCTCTATTTCACTCTGGATTACATCAAGGACAACATCCACAATGATGGCAGCATTCTGTCGTATTTCCCAGAATTTGTAAGCATTCAATCCCTGTAAAAAGAACATTAAATTAGTACACACTACACTATTGCGTAATCAACGT
This sequence comes from Azorinus chamasolen, assembly GCA_963576725.1. Taxonomy (NCBI): domain Eukaryota; kingdom Metazoa; phylum Mollusca; class Bivalvia; order Cardiida; family Solecurtidae; genus Azorinus; species Azorinus chamasolen. The sequence continues at coordinate 75,014,789 of OY755247.1, forward strand.
TTTGACAATGAATTGCCTTACAAACGATTAGACATAAGGATTCACAAGTGTTTGAAATCCAGGTGCCAATTATTAGGCGAACATGATACATCGTTTAGCCTTAAAGTTTATACAGTTAGCATAATTCAAAATTATACAATAAGAGCAGTATGTACCTGTGCCATTACTGGGTCAGCGTACGACTTCACATATTTGACATCATCGCGCTGAAGAACTGAAGCCACCTTTGATGTGATTTGGTCACGTGCATTATATATAGCAGAGGTGTATGAATCGGCCATGTTTGGTACCGCCTTTGTGAGTGACGTCAAAGTTTCCATGTAGGTGACGTAGTTATGATGAGCCTGCTGGCGCAAAGCTGTGACTGTAGGATGTTGTGTCATATTGAAAACGGGTTCTGAAAAATTGAGTATAAAGTGAAGAACAGGAAAAGAGTTGAGAGATGCCATCATATAGATATAGAGAATACAATACGCAAAAATATACTAAATACTGTCACAAAGCATCAGCACGTCCAGTCATAAATTTCATTTGTTCAAACTTCCGTTTGCTGCTTATTAGAAGTGTTTCCGATTTTCTTTAGTTGTTTACATTAAACATTTGTCCGAGTGGCAAATCTTTAGATAACTAATGTTTTATTCGCAGCGGTTCTTTGGTAGCTTGTGCAATGTAACACCGTTTGCAGTTCATGTGTAGCCATTTTTGCGTTCACAAAATTGCATGCTTGGTATCCATTCTTCTAACAGTAAAGGAAATACGTCAACGGACACGCACATATGGAATGATATGTTGGATATTTGGAAATGAAATTGATCCGAATAATAAAACAAATATACTAACCAAGAATTGGCATGGCACTAGCAAGGAGGTTTATTGTCATATCCTGAAAAAGACGAAACTATCTAAGCATACTCATTGATCTAACCAAACCTTGTAACGAATAACATATATTATTGTGGCAGAACACAAGAACTGTTAATGTTTAATGAAATATTAAATCTATAGAGAACGGTCGTCTCTTTTGTAATTGTCTATGCCGAATATTATATTTTTTGTCAATTAACGTTTTATACAAGATTTTGGCATCAAATGTATTTAACAATACCCAACATATACAGTGTGTCCCATTTCTTTCAATATTGCTAACTTAAATAAAATGTTTATGCATGTAGCTTAGTAGAAAAAACATTTTTCCATATCTTGTCTAAATTTTGTCAAAACATATTCATTGGTTTTTAAGATATCAGCATTTAACAGAAAGCATCCAAAACTCCGTTTGTAATTTGTTTTAGGCATGGACTATGCAATGTACGCATATCGTGTTAAAACAGATTTTAGGTGCATTCATTAAAATATTCTGATCTTTAATTTAAAACCAATGAATATTGTTATGAGAAATTTGGCAGAAATATGCACAAATGACATATCTACAAATGTAAATATTTACATTTTAAAGTGTCCAATTTCATTGGTTAAAATACACATTTGATCCAGGGTTCCATTCTTTTTGGGACACGCTGTACGTATATTTTGAATTACATACAACATCATATTTGTGAAGGTGAATGTTTGTTTACTTTACATATATACATATACATACATAATACACACATCTAATTCGTTTTGTTATTGACCACCGGGTGATATAGTTTGTTTACTTCCATTGTTGGGAATATGGCTTTTGCACTTAGAATAAACTATCTATGTGTATTATGATTGATAGTCCATATTGTAATAAGGAATTATATTTACCTCAATTGAAAGAATTGCATTTTCGGACAGGTCTAGAGTAATGTCCTTCAAATACTGCATATTTTCACCTGTAACTTTTGCCATTCGTTCATATTGCAACCTGAAACAATATGTTTGTCAACTAACGAATAGAAATAATTTATGTTGTATCATAGACTAGAACATATATAGTATACATGTATAAATGTACTTTATATCTTCATTCAAAAGAACCTCACGGATACAGAGTAGATACGTCTTCATACCACCATTTGCTCTTAGAATTCGGTTGAATAGCCACAATTTCAATACATGTATTTAATTAATCGGTAATAGCATTGAAATAGACAAAACAAGATTAGACCGTCATTGTACACAATTCAACTAATAAATCTATAACAAATAATAAATGCTATAGTATACCTACAAATGTATTTGAAATATTTAAAATGTGTGTCGCAGGACTCGGTTTACTCATACATCGTCGCTTCCCATGGGCAGTGGTCTGGACACAAGACAAGCATAGAGTTTTGCTTTACATTTTACTTTTACATGTATAAACCCTGTTAGACTCTAAATGTACATTAAAACAATTCAGAGGTTGCCCCAAATATAATAACACGGAGTCGCCGGCTGCTGGCAGTAGCTCATGCGACTGTTATACTATAGACTTCTGCACGTGGGGAGATTTGGGGTGCTATGCACAAGCGTTATGCACTGGCAGTGCAATTGCAAGTAATAAAACACAAATAACCACCGACAGTGGTCTGACCTAATACTATATTCTGTAAAATATCCCTTGACAAGGTACTGACAGAATAAAGCTGAGAACCCCCTTGTAAACTACAGCAACACTATTAATAAAGTAGCGTATGTAACGCTAAGTAACTGTATGCAAATTTAGAATTGAAACTTTTGAAACATAAATCAAATAAGAAACAACATATAATATAGGAAGCACGTGTGTACCAACCCGACCTAGTCCAACCAAGTCCAACCAGGACCAACCAAGTCTGCCAAAAGAAGGCTGAGACACACGTGCAACCGCTTTATATAGTTTCCATTGTAGCGTGACGAATGCTGGTTCCAATAAATCTCATTTACAAGTAATAGAAGAGTGATACCACTGACTATCCATCTGAGTGGCTAAGGTCAAATTGCATTAATATGGTCGACAACACGCTCGAAATTCAATGATGAAAGACAATTTGTCGGATTATAAATGAATTACTAAGTGTATCAACGGAATCTAAATGAAACAGGCTTTAAAATGTAAGTAAATAATGTTACTGTACCATAACGGCCAAAACTTCAAATGTAATCAAACGATCGACAGAGTTAAATGGTATAAACACCGGTAGACCCACCGGACGAAAGCACATCTGCTACATGTGCATAGTTTAAATAAAACTATTTGTTAAGCCATTGGATGTTCGAAGGTGTTTCGTACAGTATATACTGTTATATTATTAATTCATTGATCTTGCAAAGCTACCATTAGAGTCAACCAAAATGCCTGTTTGATAAGAAGTAGTTTTCCTTCTTTTCAAATCTACTAATGCACGGTACAAAACGAAAGTTAATATTTCAGGTAAGATGTGTCATTGCGTACACCTTGCTACATATTTCAATAACCGCATGTTAAGATCTGTCTTCAGAGCTTTCGGTTTTGATTTCAACAATATTTAATAAAGAAAGGGACTGGCGTGAGTAGGGTTGCATTTTGAATTACTGCTTATGACCAGACACAATAAAACCGAGTCTGCACTTTTCTCTTTTTGCATTGCTGCTTTTGTTTTTGAAGGATCTCCTACTTTCAGAATTTTGGACAACAGGCATAGTCAATAAAAGTCCTCAACAGAATGTCAATCTTCAATAAGTCCTCTCCAGCATTCGATTTTGAAGCACTAGGTCGCATGGGTAATTCACTACCAGGTTATTCTAAGCATTTAATTGTGATATTAATGAAACCCTCGCTTCATTATCAGCTTCAATGTGTAATGCAATGATTAGGTGATCCTTTGTCATGATATTAATATGTTTAACAGACTCGCAAATATACGTACTTTGCATCCACGGTGTAATCGACAACGGCCATTGAAATATCACGAACATAATATGTGTTTCTCTCGTACATTACAACCATTCTCTCCGCTTCTCTCTCCAGTATGTCAGCAAAGGGTCTCATCTCCTCCTGGAAAGTCCTCTTTATCATTGAGGTTTTGCGACTGAGTTCGTTCTGAAGGCTTTCTGATACAATCTCACTTAACTGAGAGAGTTGGGCCTTATAACCGCGGCTCTTTCTTGCAATCAGTTCCTGAAAATTAACAGTCAATCTTAGTGTTTCACCAAGTGGGCGTATATGTGTGGATATGGTTTTATTAATTTCAGCTTAACATCGAAATTGTTGGACGACAATCTGCAAAGTTAGTTCTGTATATTTATCAATACTTGTGGTTTTCAAAGGGATGCAAACTGGGAACTATTTCTGAACACATGCAATAAAGTGTACCTGTTTTACCATTTAGTTGCTGTACAATAAGGATAAAACAGTATATACACACATAAAACACACCTTCAAATCAGCGATCATGGATGGTCTCCAATGGAGTCGACTGTGCAGGAGATGGGAGCTATTCAGTCTGAGAGACAGCAATCCATCAGTCACTTTCTGTCTGTTCACAACATGAGCGATCTCACTGAGAATTGCAGAGCTGTTGACGTACTTGGCGTTGATATGGAATTCGCTGCTTGGGTTATCTGCAATTTGAAAGTTTTATTATGCTGGACTCAGACATGCTGATTTCATTTCATTAAAACCAGAGCAGAGGTCTGGCAGGTGATCCCACGTGAAAGTCACCAGTGACCCGAGAAGTACAAATGATGTGGGTGCATACATATACATACACACAATATTCACAGAACTGTTCCTTCCCTGTTCAACACCGACAGCATATCTACCCCACCTGACCAATATGATAGCAATTAAAATATGGTTACGTTTAATAAACTATTAATGATCTCTACTTTTATATATTGCGTGATAGCGGAATCTATATCAAAAGTACAAAAATGAGTCATGCAGGAAACACCACATACAGAACAAACACTCGCCCGAACAGCAACACAAGGAAACAGCAAATGTACATAGGTAGAAAAAACAACAAGAGACGCACTAAGACAAAACAAACATACAATAGGAGGAAGATGGAAGTACCGCCTTGGAACGGTCAGTGACAAAAGTCACCGGGGGTTCATTAGAAACTTTGTTTCAGTAAGAATTCAGTGATGGTGTTGCTATTTTTATTTTGGCAACATATACGATGCTCAATGACAGATCATGATTGAGAACAAATATCGCAATATTCTTAAATAAAACTGTAGTTGTATAATAATAGTTACCAATGTCGTAATTCATTTGGAAGTCCACTTTCTTTGCTACTGGATCTAAAGTGAGTAGTGTCCTTAGTGGTTGTTTGTTGTCATACTGATTGACAAGTGACACAATGAAAGGCGCCTGCATCTTTGCATCTCCAGAAATACTGATCGTTTTCAATGGTGTGTCCATCTGTTGTGATGAATATATTTGATATTAATTACACATTATACGTCTTATTCAAGCTCAGTACATCATATACTCTATGGTAAATACATTTGTTAAAAATGGATCGCTTGTTGACAAATGATATGATTGTATCGGTATTAATACGTTGATTTAATAGTTTTTTCAGTCATATCGTGACGTCAAGTCAATTACAGGTGGCGGGGGATCCCGTAGGTTGAAAGAACGGATATACACTATTTTAGACTTACGTCAAATTTGGCAGAACTGCGTAACTTGTTGAGTTCACCATTCACGGAAAAGGTTTTTGTTTCACGTCCAGACGTTAGGTACTCCACTCCGACACCTCCGGTAAGTTCGGATTTTGACTTGCCGAGATGAGATGTGAGTTTAACACCTACGGTAGTAAATGGATGCTGTACCCCAACGCTGAAACTGTAGTTTTTGGTGTTCCAATCGTTTGAAACATCTAGAAGACGGGAGGTAAGTGTTAATGTCTTTCTGCTGTCTTTGCTGTATTTCAGATCAGTCTTTCCCTCAAAGATAACTCGTCCCCTGTTCAAAACCATCTCTGAATCTATGTGGACATCCTAAAATTGGTGTAAAATATAGAGATAATCAACATGGCAAGTTAAGTGAAATAGCAAACAAGTAACACACTTATAATATTTAATCGTAAACTCTTTATAAAATGTAGCACCAGTAAATGTTATAAAGATTAACAGGTTTGGTATAAAGAATTATGTACGAAAAGGCGAACAAAAGAGGCATCACATCCAATGTTTTACCTTGCCTAGGCTTGGCATCTGCAATGTGATATCTGCTTTCATGGAGTCGGAAAATCGAGTCAGTTCGGACTTGAAGCCAACCATTTTGCTCTCGTCGTTGTCAGCATCCCACATGAACATGCCTTCCGTTTGTCTTTGCCTTTGAGCGCCGCTGATTTTAAAACTTCTATTTGGTAGAATAATCTTTAAGGTGGCATCTGTGTTCGTCATGAACATTTCATAACCATAACGTTCATTGTCTATGTAAATGTTTGCCTTTGGATTGGTTGGGTTCATATCGTTGTTTAGAAGAATTGTATGTTGTGGGCAGTTGTATTTTAAGTCTGTTTTAAGCGTATTTACATCGTGAGATCCTTCAATTCTGAAGTTATCGTTGATTAGCATGTGTCCGTTGTACATTCCGTTATTGAAAGACCCGCCTACTTTGGTTGTCATTAATGTAGGCTCCCGCATTGTTAGTACGATAGAGGGTTTTCTTGTGGTGGTGTCGACATTGATGTTCATATCAATGATGGTTTTCTCTTCATGTTTTACCATTAGATCATTCATATATCGGTTCCCGTTCACTTTAGCTTCAGACTTAAGGCTGAATTGTCGCACAATGGCAAATGGAGTTGATAACGAAATGTCTGCACTCATAGAATTCCTTTTATCGGTCAGTACACTTTCAAATGTAAATGTCTTCGTTGGTGCCCAAGACGACTCAATGACGCTTTTATATACTCCGCGTCCTGCTTCAGTTTTAATACTGAATTTCAGATTTTCTAGATTCCTAATCTGACTGTTGAACACCAGAGCTCCATCAAAATCGAAAATTGAGGAACTGCGAAGATTTGCCTGAGCTCTTACTGATGGCAGGTAAGATGTCGACACTGATGCTATAGATTGGAAATTCATGACATCACCGCTGTGAGTGAGATGAAACTCGGACGTTTCGTAGCCGTTGAATGGAGTTGTGAAAAGAACATGAAGAGACTTTGTGGAGCCTGTCAAGTTGATCTCAGAAGTCAAAGAAATTGTCTTGTCTTGCGTAAAAGCTACGTTCGCCTCTGTGTTGTAAATTCCATCTCCAAAATCGACTTTCACATCCGCTCCAAACTGCTGGTAACCACTGAATGGAGTAGTCATTGCCACCTGGACCATCCATGGTGCTTTCGAAGCTCGTAGATTTCCGCTAAAATCTTGGCTGAGGAAACTGGCTTCAACATCGCATTCAAAACTGTCACTTGCGGCTGTATGTGTGTATGATAAAGTGGAATGCTCAAACCCGTCGATAGTTGACTTGACATCAAAAGCTGTTTTCAGTTTTCTCCATCCATATTTATTAAAGGTAAGTTCACCAGACAGTTTCTCGGAATTTAATTCAAAGTCAGCTTTGGTTTCAAATCTTCTGCTGTTTCCTTTGTGATCAATTTTTAGAGACACAGACTTAACGCAAGAGTATGGCGTTTTTAGCGACATTATTCCAAGTATATCTGTTGTTGTATCAAGAGATGTTTCCAATGAATATTCATTTCCAAACAATTTAGCAAATGAAGACAGTCTGTAATTCGGGAATGATTCTTGGAAGGTAAGTTTGATATTTTGTTCATCCGAGACCCCTCTTAATACCGTAGATAAACCTGATTCTAGTTCAAGTGATGATCCCTGGTGCCTCAATGTTGTTTTTGTTGACAAAGAGTTCTGTCTTCCTAGGAAAATCACCATTGAATTGTACATATCATTTGTAGTCAAGATATGAGTCAGGTCAAATGTAATATCTTCTTCTGTGAATGGTGATTGCAATCGAGCTTTTGTTTCCAATTTCGTGTTGGTTAGTCTATTTTCCAGTGTTACAAAAGTCTCTGTATCCATTACAGTCATTCGAAGACTTGCCTGCAAGTTCGTAATTGGTCCCTGCTTATTGAAAGCTAATATCGTGTTTTCAAAACCCTCAATTGGTGTTGAAATGGTCAGCTTTCCACTAGTGCTGTCCATTTCTCCGTTGATTGAGTATATTTGGTTTGAATACTTCAATGACATACCTACAATCACATTTGGAAACTGGCCTTCATATTTTGTTTCAATTGATGAGTATCTAAGTCCAGTGAATGGCGTTCTCAAGGAAAGTTTGCCTGTTAATCCATTAGATTGGACATTGAATTCTATCTTCTCTTGTGATGGCAATTCCAAGTCAATTTCGGCGATGAGTCCATTGTTTCGGTTTTGGTATTTAGCACTACCTTTGAGATGTTCAAAGTTTCTAAATGGAGTCTTGACTGTAATAGTAAGAGCCACATCTTTATTACCTTGATATGCAACGCCTATTAAAACGTTCTTCGAATCAACACCGGCCTCTGCTTTGAAATCCATGCTGTCCTGATCGACATCAACTTTGAAGTTTCCGGCAGACGATTTCCAAGGAGATATCAAAGCGAATGAACCTTCAATGGAAGGTTCCAACTGGAAGTTAACATTTACTGAAGAAGAAATTCCATTGTACTTTAGCTCCGCCGCGGAATTGAATCCTGTTTGGTCTTGTTTATGTCCGATATTGACCTGAATTGTTGGGAATAGAACTGACTGGGCAGTCATTTTGGCAGTAACACCGTTGCTTGTAGACGATTGCAAACGCATCATAGCCAGGTTTCTACGTCCAGATTTCAGTTGTATCTGAGAGTTTAATTCTGGAAACTCGCCAGTATGAGAAAGAGTGCCGACAAGAGTTAGGTATCCGTCAACTGGGGAGAATATTTTGACTGTAGCTACTGTTGCTGAGGACGTATCTAATGCTATTTTAACTGAATATTTATCGCCATCGAAAGAGAAGTCTACGGAAGAGGCAAAATTCTTTGGTGTGCCAGTGATTTCAAAGCCTGTATCAATTGTCGGGAAGAAGGAACTTTTCGCTACAGCTCTTCCCTCCATCTTAGACCCAGCATTTAAAGACATGTCAAATTCAGTTTTGTCTCCTGAAATATCAATTTCCGCATGTTGCTGAAAAACAAGCATATTTCCGTCATGATTAAATGAAGCAGAGACAGATTCGTATCCAGGGATAGTGGTTTTAATCTCCATTTTGCCTTGCAGAGGTGTTGCACTGAAAGATATTCCTGCATCAAACAATGTTTCTTCGTCATATTTAACACTTGCCATTGTTTTAAAGTTAGTTACTTGTCCTTTGTGATCAAAAGACATTACTACTGGTTTTGTAACAGGTGTTACGATATCTATTTTGCCTTCATATGCTGACTGAATGTTGAACAAGACATTGACTCTTGATTGCTTATCCCCATATAACAACTCTGAATCAGCTACAAAATTCATCGGATTACCGCTAAGAGTAGCACTGGCCTTCAGTGGCTGTACTAACGGTGAGGTCAAACTCAACTTTGAGAAAACCTTTCCTCTGTAACCAAACTCTGTGTCGATTGTGTGTCTCTCGGAATCAATCACAATCTCCCCGCTTGATGTATACAATCCCTGTTTATTTTCAAGGCTATATGTTGCAGAAATTGGAGCCGAAAACGATGATTTGATATCTACCATTCCTTCAATCTTGCCAACTGTATTGAATGACATATCTCCCTCCACCTTATAGCTGTTAAATGCTGCTTCGATATGGCCATTAAAGCGTTTATACAACTTTCCGTTGACAGAAGCCGCCAAACTCATTTCATTTTCTGGCACCTTGACTACAAACGAGCCGCCCAGATGATCGTCTGATTCAGTTTCAGTAGCGATTTCAAATACCTTCACATGGTCATATGATATGTCTGCATTGGCTTTCAGATTCATTAAGTCATCGTTGGAATTGCAGGATATGCGTAGGTCTGGCATGAGCGTTGTTTTAGCATACATCAATCCTTCAATACCATTTTTGAAATCAATATTAAATTCAAGCTCTTGCACGCTGTTACCAAATGAAAGTTCTCCATGTGAAGCCACAGCCGCTGGTTTGATATTTAAGTCCACACTCATCTTTATTGGACTGATGCTTGGAGAATTAATTGACATTTGTCCAGAAAATTGCTCATCGATATTAACGTCCACGTCAGTTTCATGTTTCTGTCCATTTACATAGATTTCTGCATGACCTTTCATTCCACTTCTTGTAGGTAGTCTTCTTATTGCAGCACTCATTTCGTCTTTGCTCAAGAGCGGAAAGTTCACAGTGATTTCAAAATTGGTTGGGAAGTTAGCGTTCATGTTCAAATTAAGAATCGTCTTCGGACCGTAAGAGGAGCGCAGCTGAGTTTGTCCCAAAGGAAATTGTCCATCATTGGTGAAGGATATTTCTACATTTTTAATCATGGGTGCCTTTAAAAGAATGTTGCCAGAAGAAGGACTGAATGAAATTTCGGCAATAACTGATTGATCTTCAATAGATACTTCAGTCTTCGTGCTGAAGTCGGTTGCCTTTCCTTGGTGTCCAAACATTGCATTCATTTGTCTAAAGCCTGCATGTGGCGTTTTCAGTTTCATTTCGCCATTGAGGGAACCAGCTGTATTCCAATTAGATTTCAGGTTGTATTTTGATTGCCCAGCATACAATACATCGCCAGTCACAATTCCATTGCTCAAGTCACCATGACCAGTGACCGTTATTCCAAAATCTTCAGAGAATGGTGTTGATACAGTAAGTATAAGTTCAGGATGTGTACCTACGTTACTAGATACTGAAACTTCTGTCTTCTTCCCGGCGAACAGCACCGATGCCTTTGAGTTGAAGTCGGTTGCTTTTCCCCTGTATTCAAACATTGCGCTCATTTGCCTAAAGCCTACATGTGGCGTTTTCAATTTTATTTCACCATCGAGGGAACCAGCTGAATTCCAGTTTGTATTTATGTTGTATTTTGATTGTCCATCGTACAATACATCGCCAGTCACAATTCCATTACTCAAGTCACCACGACCAGTGAGAGTTATTCCAAAATCCTCAGAGAATGGTGTTGATACCGTAACTACTATTTTGGGATCTTTATTTAAATTGCTAGATACCGTAACTTCTGTCTTCTTTCCAGCAAACATTACCAATGCCTTTGAGTTGAAGTCGATTGCAGTTCCCCGACTTTCAAACATTGCGCTCATTTGCCTAAAGCCTGCATGTGGCGTTTGCAATTTTATTTCGCCATCTAGGGAACCAGCTGTATTCCAGTTTGCATTCAAACTGTATTTAGATTGTCCATCATACAATACATCGGCAGTCATAATTCCATTATTTACGTCGCCACGGCCGGTAAAGGTGATTCCAAAATCTTCAGTAAATGGTGTTGATATTGCAATTATAACTTCAGGGTCTACATTTAAATTACTGGATACGGAAACCTCTGTCTTCTTTCCAGCGAATATCACCATTGCCTTTGATTTGAATTGCTGTAGTTTTCCCTCGTGGTTGAACGATACCTTTATGTTTTTCACGTATGGTGATATGATTTTCAAATCACCTGAGAAGGGTCCGTCTAGATTGAGGTCCATGTTATTTCTGGTTAAGCTTTCTTTGTCATATTTTATTTCAAACTGTGATCTAAAGTTTGTCGCAGTTCCGTCAAATGACAGTGATGTTTCAAAGTCTTTCATCAAGGGAGATCTAAGAGAGACCTGGACTTCGATACTAGGATACTTCAAAAAGACAAGCTGTCCTTCGTGGCTTTCTGTATTAAGTTCTAATTTGGCCTCTGTTCTAATGCTGTTTTCTTCATTGGAATGATGTAGACTCAGTTTTGATGTTTCAAAATTGTCCAATGGGGTTTGGATTGAAATTTCAATATTGATTGGTGATTTATACTGTATATCCGACATAACACTGAACTTTGAAACTCCTCCGTATGTTGTTTGAACACTAGATGTTAAAGATTCTCCTGTGTTCTCGTGATTGAAATCGAGTGTTATTCTTTTTATCCATGGCATGTTTGTGCTAAATGTACCAGTGTATCCATACCTTTTCGCATCAATTACGGTCTCGAAATCAATCTTTTGTTGGCCACATGTTATGTCTCCCCGGGCACTGATCTTTTGTTTGTTGTATATTATTGATGTGTCAATATTGGGAATATATGAGAATTGAGAATTCAGTGTTGTCTCTACATGTACCGACGTGTCGTTGGTGTAAGCAGCTTTGAAATCTAGTGATTTATCGTTGACTTTGTAAAGACCGAGGAGCTCATATGAGCTAATTTTGCTGATTTTTCTCAGTGAAGAGGTAAAGGACTCGTAGTTTTTGATGGGTGTGTCTATATCTACGGAGACTGAAAGATCATCAGTGTTGTCAAAAGAAACTACGACCGATCCCTTTTTCTTATTGTAAGACATTTCTCCTTGAGTTTTGAAATTCGAAAATGATCCATCGTGAGAAATGCTTGCGCTCATGGATTCAAGAACTTCAAATGGTGAACTTATTTTCACATTGCCATTGATTCCATTTTGAATATTCAAGAATGCATCAGCTGTCACTGCTTTCTTTCCAATGGAGGCCTGAAGACTTGATTTAATGTCATTGGTAGTAGCTGTGACGTCGAATGCCAAATTCATTGGTTTAAAGCCTGGGCCTTTCATGTTGACTTCTCCCTTAATACTGTTTATGTTTTCAAAGGACGCTTCTCCAGTGTATGTTTTCCCATTGCACTTGTACAGCATGTTACACTTGAAATCGTTGAGTGAACCGGCATGCTTTATGGACAGTTGATGGTTCTTGAGTAGAGGTAATGGGCTCTTGATAGAGATTTGTGCGTTAAGAGAGGGGTTGAGTTTAAACTGGATGTCAGTAGACATCTTTTGCTGTCCAGCTCTTGCTCGTATCTTACTAGTAAACCTGCTCAGTTTACCCCAATGATCTACTGATATTTTCACAGTTTCGACATATGGGCTTCGAATTGCTACGTCAAGGTTGAGTTTCTTCATGAAATTATACGAAATATCAATCTCTGAGACATCATTGTTCATTTGTAATTGAACATTTGATTTAAAGTCGTGTAAAGATCCATCATGGGTCCATTGAAGTTGGCAAAGCTGGTAGGCGGTTACTGGTGTCTGAATTGAAACAACAAAGTTGACTGCTGGATTCGTGGTTAATTTAACGTCTCCAATTATTTTTTCATTACCTTTCTGAAACTCTACACGGGTTCCAAAGTTATCTATTCCGCCCTCATGGGTTAGAGATGCTTTCAGATTCTTGTATTCCTTGACTGGTGTTTGGATAGAAATCATCCCATATGCCTTATTTGTTAAATCCATAGCTAAGTCAGATGAGTAGGTTCCATATTTGGGCGCAAATAGTTCTAGGTGGTTTTTAAAGTTTTTCAAATTTCCTTCAAACGAATGTGCCATTCTAATGTTCTCCCAATGCTTCATCGGTGTCCTAAGATTAATGTTTGTTGTTGTGGTCTTGCCTTGTGCAAAGTCAAGATTGGCACTCATGGTTTTGTCTCCAGTATTGATCTTCATGCCACAGGAAAAGGCGGACATTGATCCTTTATGCTTGATGTCAATTGTGTGTTTGTTACCCCACGTAATTTCACTGTGTGTATTAAAGTCACTGAGAGAGCCTGTGTGTTTCACCATACCCTTGATGGTTGATGTCCATGGCACTGCAATTACGACGGTTCCATCAATACCACTTGCTTTTGAGAATGTTGTATCTATGCTCATTCTGTTGTCTGGGTAATATTCAACAACAATATGATTTGCAAACCTTTCGAGTGTACCACGATGACTGAATTCGAGAAGAGATTTAGGCATCTGAGCGAACGGCGTTTCTAGTCCAACTGACAATTTAAGGTTTCGTGGGTTTTCAAAGTTGTAAGCACTGATGAAATTGACTATTTTTCCAGGCAAATATTCAATCGTAATAGACGATGTTCTGTCTCCATTTGCCTCTTCGCTCCTGATGGTAATCTGGCTATATGGCACTTGTGTAAATGGAGTTGTAACTTTCAATGTCATGCCAGTTTGTTTATTGAATGATCCAGTTGCTGTCCATTTCTCTAAAATTGGAAGAGCTTCGATGCTACCTCTTGCTTGGAAATTGTCAATTGATCCTCTCACACCAACTGTAGCTGTACATTCGCTTGTGAATGGAGACTGAAGTTTAATTTGCAGTACTTTGTCGTTTCCTAACCTGTGCAGTGATTGGACACGAATTATTTTGTTAGGAGAATATTCAAAGGATATTTCTGATTCAATACCTTCAGATGTTGATCTTCTCGTTCCCTTCAGCATAACTGTTTCAAAACTCGGTGAGGATATTGACAATAAAGAATCGATGTTCGTATTTCTGTCTTGGTTGAAGGAGCCATCTATAGATATTCTTTTAACGGGTGTCAAATTTACTTCTAAATGCACAGATTTTGGAAGCGTTTTGTAAGTACTTTCCAGTTTGATCTCAATGTTTTCTCCTGAAAATGGATTTGTAAGTACAGCGCTAGATTTCATCTCTCCATCCTTGCGGAGGTATTTGCCCTCTGCAGTTATAACTTTTGAGCCACCATTCATTATCTTCAGGACTGAATCAATTTGTCCACGTCGGTGCTCATGTGTTATTTGGGCAACAATGTTACTCAAATCCTTGAAGGAGCTTTCGATCTCAAGAACTGACGAAAGGGTTCCTGAGTATTCTTTGAAACTTTGAATGCCACTGTATTTGACGAAAACCCGTTTATTTCCTCCCCAGGTAACTTCGGCTGATGAACTGATATCATTGAGGGTGTTACTATGATCCCAGATCAGTTTGGTTTCTTCTGATGGAATGAAGATCTGCATTTGGCCCTTATTATTCACGTTCCAACCGTTCATACTGTGTTGAATGGAGCTGATGAAGCCGAATGTCTGCTTTTTCTGTTCAAACACGAGTTTGCTGTCTAGTTTGTTTCCGTCGTTGAAATAGGCCATGTCGAGTTTAGCTGTTTTCAGGTCACGGAATGAAGTTTTCAGATTCATTTCAGCTTTCATGTCGGTTTGTCTGCTGTTTGAGAGATCATCAAGGGTCACATCAACTTGAACATACTGCTTGTTCCAGGCTACTTTTCCAACAGTTGCCATACCTTTTCCAGTTCTGTGTCGCAATGAGGTTTGCAATTGTCTGATAGAAGCAAACGGTGTTTTAGCCACCATACTTATATCAACATAATTCGATGTCAATGGTTTCTTGACAGTAATGGTCCCGGAAATTATTTTTTTGGGGTTCCACTCAATGTCTAACTTTGTCTTGTATTCTGACCTTTGAATTTGATGCTTGAGATTTATATCCATTGTCTTAAGTGCTTTGAATGGAGTTGTTATTTTCAACTGGCCTTCTATTTCATCCGAATCCTTTCGGCTGTACTGGCCGAGAACGGTGTCGACAGAGTACAATTTACTTGGTTCCCACTGTATGTCAAAATGAGAAACATATTTGCTGCCAGAGAAGTGCTTCAAATTCATGGCAATATTCCTGGTCGGATATTGGATAGTCAGTGATCCATCAATGTTGTTCAGTCCAGCCAATTTGCCCTTGCTTTTGATAACTAGACGCTGAGAATCATCCCTATCAGCATTCCATCTGAGATCAGCTCGTGTTGAATAAATATCATCTTCTTTCGTCTGCTCTACGTTTGCTATTATTCTTCGAGATGGGAACTCAATATCAGTAGATATTTGCAAAGAACGACCAATGTCTATTTCTGCGACAGATGATGCGCTGTATTTCTTTGAATTCTTGACAAAGGATCCAGAAATCTGGTACATTTTCGGACCGAAATTGTAGTTACCTTCAGCGACCATTTTGTCAGTGCTATACAGGTCTATATCTGCTTTGATTGTTAATGCAGATGGCGAAATTCTCTTCCAGGTTGCTTTAATAGAATTCAGTGCTTTACCGACCCTGGCATTCATGACGCTGACAAATTCAGATGGGCTCGTCTCGTTAATGGTTTGTGAAAGAGATATCGTTTTACCAGGTATGGAAAGGTCGAATTGTCCAGTCAGTTGTTTAAGATCGGTTGATTTATCTTTCAAATTTAGGCTTGCTGTAATGGCGTTTTTATTCAACCTTACACCTGCGCTAGAGTCAAGAGACCTTTGGTCGTGGATGTGTTTCAGCTTGGAAACGAACCGGATGTCCTACAACACAGACAACAACTTGATATGAGTTTTGAACGTAGCCTAACAGGCATACATAGATAAACGATAATAAGATATATATTAGTTAATGTTGATTGCGATGATTATATGATTATAAAATCAAACTGAGACAATATAACAAATATTTTACATGTTTTCGTGTTAGTACAATAATTCAAATGTGAATTGTAGTCTTACATTTCCTTTTCTAAACTGTCCATTGAACTCCATAGAAGCCTTCTGCCAGTTTCTGATTGCTTTGTCCAGAGACACAAGAACGACAATCTGTTTGTTGGTATCCTTGGCATCTCGCCCGTACTTGATATCGGCATCGATCTGTGAGTGTTTCTTGTTGTGGTCCAGATTCATCAGTGATTTGAAATTATAATCTGGATTCAGTTTCGAGGATACACTCCTGTAAAGTAGACAATTCACACATATGATAAGATTGTGCTGAAATTTTGTTACAGTTTTTAAAACAAATATTACAAAAATAGAACAGGCTGGACATGACACACTAAAGGTCATAGCAACATAGCAAATGCATACATACAAGACCTTCACAGAAAAGTTGTTTGCCTGCTCACCACTAAAGGCATATCTGCGCTATATGACCAAAATGCGCTGCAGTACCGTTAAACAAAACCTCAATCAAAAGCAAGGAAAACAAAAGACAAGACGTGATCCTATATCTTAAATACTAAGATAATACATAACGTCACAATACGCCTTATGAAAAGTTGCTGCTAACAGTATCGTGATTATTATTATCCATATGAAATAAATCCATAATAATATTTGATACAATTCGAAAAGAGCATTTCGAATTATAATAGAACGAAATCATATGTATTCTGAAAATGGGTGATCATTCGAAAGCAAAAGTAGAAATGCAAAAAGAGCAAATTGCAGACTCGGTTTTATTGAGTCTCTTCATGAGTAGTAATTAAAAGTGCAACACTACTCACGCCCCCTAGCACCGGCTTCAGAAGTATTCAATTTTCAAAACTAATAACATCAAACTAATGATCCCGAAAGACCAGAAAATATAACAACACTGAGAATGGTGTTAAACTTGCTTTCATTACGACAAAAGCTGTTACCAAGGCAACATATGGATGTGAAACAAATATCATTGTTTCAAATATTAAAACAACTTAAATCATATCGGGTTTCTTACCAATAATTAATATTACTTACATAGATGACCGCAACTTTGTCAGTGATTTGCTGCTGAGGTTGGTAATTTTTGACACAATTTTCATGTTATCTCTGGCAACCTTTCTGATGACGTAAGTAACGTCTATATCTGTAGCAAGTGTTCTCATGTTACGGTTATCAAATTTGGATTTCATTTTGAAATCCATTGGACCAGACCTGAGATCCATGTTGACGTTATAAAGTTTTCTCCCTTTGCTGTATTGTTTTACTCCAAAAATGGCTGAAAATAGAAATTACCAATTATTTAAATATCAACCTATATAGTTGAACATGATTTTACACAGCAACATGCATCATGGATTATCTTATATTCGCTCAATAACTATCCTTCTAAATTAAATGTGTGTTTTTTAATCAAACCATATAGTACATCATGTAATATAGACCCTTTGTACATACATAAATCATGAAAACGGCACCGTCATTCTTTTATTGTTAATCATTTAAAGAATATTTTCATCCGGTTTTTATAGTAATGTATAGATATAATGCATATTGGTCTTCGTCATAAATCTGATATCACGCTATGCAGCTACATTAACTTTCGTGATATTATAAAGTATTATTCATGATTATACATTTACTTCAAGTGAAATGTGTAATAAAACTCACCCTTTTTTAATACAACTGGTTTGCTGGTAATCTTGTCAAGAGTTGCAGAAATTTTCAGATTCTTTCCAAACGTATGCGTATAGCTCCCTCCGAATGCCAGTACCTCAGCTGTTGGTGTACGCACTGACATCTGCGGCTTATATGATACTTTCTTCTTGAACACAATCTTTTGACACGAAGCATCGAACAAATATTCCTTTTTTTTCCCAATCTCAGCAGATGCCATCACTCTGATCAGCTTTAACTTGTTCATATAGGACGCTGAATAATAAAGAAAACCATGATACCCTTTAGGTGACGCGAGAAAAATAAGACAAAAAGACTGAAATGCTGAATATAATTATCTAAATTTATATAAATATAAATTTGTGGTGGTGCGGTGGTCTAGTGGTAACGCGCTTGACTACCAATCCGAAGGTCCGGGGTTCAAATCCCGGTCCCTCCCGGAAATTTTTCAATGCCTCCCACCCGCACGAGGTTGCCTCCTCTCCACCCAGGGGCTAAAATTTCACTAGCCGGTACTGCGGCTACGTGATTGCGCCTTATGTTAGCAAGGTTCAATATTGTATGCGAATGGTTCAATGACCAGAGGAGTAAAATGTATAGTCGGAGCGGTCATTCTGACTGAAAGTAGACTATAACTAGGTATTTTACTTTTTTACTGGTGTAAAGGAATATATATTATATCTTAAGAAACACAAATTGTATGACTAGAAAAGAAAATGCATTACCTTTCATTTTAAGAGGTGCTTTCAATAATCCACGAAGAGTCATGTCGACTTCAGCAATTTTCCAGGGAGCATACTTGATACTTCCACTCAAATCAATAGGAGCTTGGCCTGGCACCTTGACATTAAATGTTGGGGTGTACAGCATCCCGGGTCCAGATTTTGCTGCATCAATTCCTGCTTTAACTTCGTATCGTAGAGTATTGTCAATATTAACCTTTCCAGAAACACCCATGGACTTTTTGTTGAATTGATAATTGCCTGCAAAGTAAATGACATCATTTATGCTCATATCTTTGTGTATGCCTACTTACAGGGTTTCACGAAATAACATGCATCAATATGGAATTAAATATATCGAATAAAAATACATACCTGCAAAATTAGCTGTCTTCGTGAAAGGTGATTCAACACTCATGTCGAGTGTGCCTTCATCCTTGTTCAAATTTATGTCAATTCCAAACGTGCGATCAATCTTGGAGTTTGGAGTTGAGAATGCCAGCCTCAGGATGTTCGACTTGCTGGTCTAAAAACATAAATACCACTTGTTGAGTCTAACTAATATCTTAATCATTTCAGCAAGTGTGTCATCAAATAAGTCGTTTAACTAAAATCAAACCATTCATAAAACCACTGTATACTTGTACCTAATGCTAATTTACAACAGCACGGAATAAATCTCGAATAAGAATAAATCATTATATATGGTATATTGACTAATAATAATTGCAAATTTATCGCAATATTTGTTTGTATCGGGTTTTACTTCAGTCATATCGCGACGTCCAGCTAATTACAGGTGGAGGAAGACCCCAGAGATTGTTCTGTGCATAGAACAAATTGCATTGTTCCGTGCACAGGAAAAAAACCTGGATAGAACCACCACCTACCGCAAGCCAGCTGTAAGGCTTCCTTACCTGAAAAATCAAAATTCTCTTTATAGTAACAAGGGTGAGCGGATAAGCACAGTGCCGTTTTGTTATTTACATATCTACAACTTTATACGGCTTTTAGATCATCAGAAAAAAACAAATGTATTTGAAAACTAAATGATATAATCTATACAATAAAGAGAGAAAGAACTGTTGAGAAAAAAATACTTACATGTGCTGATCGTGCCTCAAGCTTATAGCCTGTCAGTGTATCACGTTTGTTAAGGACTACAGAAGCACTAACAGGTCCCGTAAGAGGGAAATATGGTGCCTCCTCGACCATGGATGCATTTGGATACGACAGCTTTCCACAAAACTCGATGCCTGTAAACCTTGCCAAACTTTCAGAAGTGCACTCTTTGCTCGATTGTTTATTTTCAGTTATCATACGTTGTTCTCTCTCCAGATCTCGGTGCACGGTGAAAAAGCTGGATCTGTAAAAAGAGTAACTGAATGTAAAGCTAATTCAGCTCGTATTTTATAATGTACTATTAATTGCAAACACACCATTGTCATATATATAAATATACATGTAAAATTGGTTTCAAACAGTGAGTGACTTTTCACGGAGCAGTGACGAGGTGGTTATGTGTGAAGAGAGAACATACAAGGAAAATGAGCAATACAAATTTCGCAACTATTTTCTAAGGGCCAAACAGCTTCTATCCTGTTGAACCTCCGTGTTAATCGGCGATTTAGCTGGGTCCAGTTGGAAGTAACAATGAGGTCGGGCTTAGCCAGATAAGCATAAACACATTAAGAAGAGTCGTTACTTACTTGACATTGAGTATCTCCATCTTATCCTCTGGAAGATCAAGTTCCATGTCAAGGATAGAGCCATCAGCTAAGGTTACCTTTCCTTTCAAGACAGTGCTAGTGTACAGAGATGATACCATCTTAAGGCCGACTTTTGTAACCAAAGCATCCACACTCATTGTACTAGTTACCTCCAAAGCAGCGCTGTAAACATAACCGTACTGTCAAACAATCGTTTTTGCTGTTTCAGGCTTTCTGCAAATTCTTTCATGTACACTATATTTGTGAATTTGTCAAATATCAGAACAAAATGAGAATATGAGGTTAACAAATTGATTAAACGACGTATACATTTCACCGTTGTATTTTTTCTGTTTTGCACTTGAATATTCTTTCAAAGTATTAACGCAAATGCTATTCCAATATGACAATAAATGTAAATACTATGTCGTGCGATGTTGTTTCTTTTATATACATGTATTATAATAGTAATACCTTGGTTTGACTGTTCCATGGATATCCATGCCTCTTGGACGAGATGACATTTTCATGACATCAACTTTGCCTGATGCTTTCATATCGATTGTAGCGATTCCGTTTACTGTCAAGTTCATAGGGAAACCAGCATATGTTGGAATCATCACGCTACTGTCCATAAACATTGAGCTGTGGCTGAACTGATAGTCCTTTTCTTGTGATAACTTCATCAACATATCGAATATGTTAAAACTGCTGGAAATGAGGGAGTCGATACCGTCGAAATTCATGTAGCGGAGCTCATTTCCAAACACTCTCATATACAAAGATCCACGAAGGTCGTCCATGACGGTGTTCATCTGTTAGCAAAAAATGATAATCACAATGTATTAGATCATGTTTTCTAGAAACGGGTATGCAAGTTAAACGTAAACAACATATATGTAGCTCGAAAGCATTTAAATCAAAACTCGGGTGGCTGTTTGTTCTGTATGTCGTATTTCTTGCGTGACTCATTTTTGTACTTTTATTCATAAAAAAGACGAATAAGATATACATACCCTCTTATTGATTCTGTTTGCTTTGTCTGCTTTAATGGTCTGAACGGCGGTTTCGTCTACTGCATTCTGTACATCGTTGTCGCTGAAATACCCGTTTGGTCCAAAATAAGATTCCAAAAAGTATTCCAATCCTTCAATACGGCCACCAACCTCAAGCAGATTGACTGCATTTCCGAAGAGATCAACAGTGAGGTTTACCATCGCAGATCTTGGAATGAATGATTTTGATGACCAAATCATGTCGCCTTCAATAGTTGCTCCTGTGTTGATTTTTTCTACAAACACGGAACCTTCGTAATTCCTGGAGAACTTTCTTTTGTCCATGTCGAATTCCTTTTGGAGTGTTTCGTCCTGCAGAATTGATCGAATGGCTTGTTTGTGTGGATCAGATGTCTCCATCAAGTTTGTTAAATGAGACCATACGTATGAGCCGACTTGGTTGACTTCTTCTTGACTCAGCATGGTCTTGATCTTCTTGAGAACTTCGGTAGAAGGGCATTCCATTAATGTCTTGTATGCGGCAATTCTTATCTCTGAGTCTTCCTCTGTGTCTTTGAAAACGGCCATGATGTTAGATTTCTAGAAATAACAATACACTGGATGTAAATTACAGTGTTTGTGGTCTACATAACATGCTTAACGGCGATAAAAACCTGTGGCATGTATAATGAATAAGTAAACATAAAACCGTGTCATACAATATTGTTCAGCTTCACTCTTTCTGTCTTTAAAGAAAAAGATCACAGATTCTACTCACGTCTGATTGACACGGCATTCTGCGGAATGCCTCAATGGCAGACAATCGGACTTCTACTGGATTATTGGACTGAATTATACATTTCCTTAGCGTTGGGATGGCGTTTGTTCCAAATCCGGCGTTTCCTATCGCTCTGAGCGCAATCAATGTCTGAAAAAAGAAAAGCAGTGTCATATCTTACTTAACATGTGATCGGTAACCGCATTAAATGAAAACATTTGTTTGGGATGCAAATTCACCATTGATAAATGATTGTGTGTACCTAAAATACTTACTGGCTGCATGCTAGCTGCTGTGACTTTGCAAGCAGGGGCAATTTTGTTCTCCAATACGCTAATAATTTTTCGGACTTCCAAGTAGTTGTCGCACTCAGGGTTGTTTTTGCACAGACTGTGTACAAGTGAGCTGACAGAGAGCATTGCTTTCTCTTCATTCGTCTTCATTGTTAGAAGAGGCTGAAATTTAAGACAATACTCATTAACTTTCATATACACCATATAGATGTAAATTAGGAAATTCCGTCGCTAAGACCTTAGCATCGGTATTGCATTAATCATATGGACTTAAAACTAATTACTACTTTAGAAGAGTATGTCATTACAGTGAATTCGGTGGTTCAAAGACATGCCTGAAACCATACATTATGTATGTCACTTCCATTTGACCACAATAGAATGTACAAATGTATAAAATGATCTTAATACATTCAACTTTAAATAAAAATAGAAAATAGTCAGACCGAAGAGGACACAAACATACCCGGTTTCAGAATCACACATATGGTGTGCGAGCCGACACAAAAATACACATACAACTTCAATGTAATTGTATACGTTGTTTAAGAGCGGTCTACTGACTGTAAGAAAGCTATGAATGCGGTATTTATCTTCAAGAAGTATCGTACTAGCTTCATTTATTAAGTTTTCCCTTTTTAGACGGTAATCTGTGTTATGCTTAGATAAATGTTTCAGAAAGCTACATTTTCAGTGCATGTACCTTTATCTCAGCCAGCATTTCAGCGCTGGGTTCTTGTATAAATGCAAGTGTTGTCAACCACATTTCTGCCTCAATGCCGGTGACTTCCTGACTCACTAGTAGCTGTGTCATCATTTTCAGACTTGCTGGTGTTCCGGTCATGGGGATAGCATCGAGGAAGAATTTCCTAAATAACAATTTAACAATCGTCTTAGTTCTAACTAACTTGCATAGACGAAATGACCCAGTTTAAATTCTGGCTACATTAAGCTTGCTTCCTTTAAAACAAAGGGTAATGATTCACAAAAACGAGAGAAGCTAACAAAAGCAAAGCACAAAACAGTTAACCAGGCACTTCGAAAGTATCAATATACATACAAAGATAGCAAACGCCATATATTTTTAATTCTGAAGGGAGGTGATGTAATTTAAACCATGTATTGAAATGTATTGCACCATTTGATCTTTATCTGTGAAATTCGATATTAAAATACATTTGTGACATTGATCATATTGAACGACGGATGAGAGGGTAATGATTAACTAATTAACTATTATCGAGTGTACAAAATGTAAAACGTACACTGAGCAAGGATTAACATCAGCCATTAATTGCTCTTTGTTCTTAACTTTGGCCAAGTTTGATTGATTTAATCTGATGTTATCGTTTATTTCCATTGATATTCCATGAATATTTTGGGGTGTTTTTATTTTTGTTTGCTGGACACTGACTGTATAATTATACGCCAGCACGGTCCGTTCCGTTTGCTTAATCACAAATCGTTTCATGGAAACGTTTAATGTTAGTTTTAGGTTAAACAGGAAATAAACAAAATGTGACCTGATCCAAGCCATGCTCTTGAGCATAGCTAAAATGTACTATACAGAGATGAGCAAATTGCCTTAAATGGTTTGGTGAACTTTTATTAAACAATAGTTACCTGACTCTGTCATTGTTGCCGCTGCAAATGGTCTTGCTCTTGATTTTTTGGAATATAGATGACATATCGGAAGCTCCCATTTTCTTCATAGTATAGATAAGCGATGTAAACAGACGTGGTGTTTCAGGTTTAACGCCATTCTTTGTCGTTGTGCACACCTCAGCCAGCTTGTCTTGCAGGTCTTGCAACGTATTGGTCATTTTGTTCGAAGTTGAATGGTCGAAATGTAGGCTTGCCTTTATTGCACCAGGTACTATGAAAATGAAATATGTTACCTTCACAACGTTATACATGAATGTAATACGATATCTCTCATTATAAATCGTCGATTGTTTCTGAATAGCTGACACATTAGATTGATTCCAATAGTTATAGTTTAACTCTTCATACACTGATAGGTGAAATACTTGTAAAGTATGCGGTAACATTTACGTCATTGGTGGGACTACAAATGTAAGAGTATTAGAATTAAAAGTTTAGTTCAAATGGTGGAATAGAATGAATTTCAAAAGTCCAAATGCTTGTATATCTATTTACCAGGCTTAGGGTTGATTTTGGACTGTTTGACGAAAGTCAAATGTTGTGTATTGTGTGTGATGGCTCCGCTAGAATCTCTGGAAAATGGAGCTAAGATATGTTTTTCACTGCATGTAGCACTGACAAGTTTGCCGGACTGCTTCACGAACTCCTGTTGGCAGTTGTGTGAGCTTTTGACTAGAGGTAATGACTGGATTTTCTGCAATATGTAAAAGACAGTGCATCAGTTAACGATACCTTACAAATCCCCCCTATGATTCAACAGCAAACATAGGAATTAAAATAAATTTTATAGCCAACTATTTCTTATATGGATGCATAATAGTGTGTAGTATATCTAAAAATATATCGATTAATATTAATGGCATTTATTCTTAAGCTAACAGAAGTTGCACAGAGGCTAAATATATCAAACCCACCGATTGCGAGTCATATGGTATTCCTTGAAGCGCTGACTTTGAATCATGTCGGTCAGTACAGCTCAGCATGTGCTTGGACTTTGTCACTACAACGTTGTACCATCCCTTATCAGCTGAGGAGTACTCTGTGTCGCAGGTGCCAGCTACATCTGACTGTAAGATGAGGTAAGGCAGAATAAAGTCAAAACAATACAGAGTAACTATGTGACACTGTTCTATACATACACACAACCACTAATATGTCATATGTACTGTCTAATAAAAAGGATATGCATACTTGATTCATGTGTCCATGGTTGCACAGTATATATACATATCAGCAAATATATTGATTTTGTACATCTCTATAAAAGCTCCTATATTAACTGAGTAACTGGACAACAATGATAAAATATACTCTATGTAGAAAGTTTGTCAATAAATTCTCGATTTTCGTATGCGTCAGAATGTATGTATGGCGCTCCGTATTTCATTCTCAATGTTGTATTATTTTCTGGTCCTTCGAGATTATCAGTTCCAATGCTTTTACTTATGAAAATTGAATACGGCTTAAGCCGGTGCTATTTTTGCTTTCGAGTAATCCCCTATTTTCAGACTTTATTTACCTCTTTGATGGTCTGTGCCTTGGAGATGTCATCCATGTTGTTCTGGAGCATGGAGAGAATACCTCGTTTGATGTTCAACACACTGATCTCCTGGTCGTCAGCGAGGCAAATCTGCTCAATGTGACCATCTTGGAAAGAGAACCCAAGAGGATCTTTTTCGAGGACAGCTTTCATTTCAGCTGAAACAACCTTCATCTTTGCTGTCTCTGGATCATGTTCTTTCATGACAACGTCAGTAAGCTACAAAGACATTCAGTCATTCTTAATTGTTTTGCTCACTACTATCTGGTATTAAATAATTAATAGTGTCTCTTATTGGTGTATGTTTTAAATGTATATCCAATGTAACTATAACAATAATTAATGGTGTCCATTGTTGTCAGATGCGTTAAGTACAACATTTAAACATCTGACAAACTGAATTGTCCATGTCTGTAGTATGAATAAAACAGGTTATAGATAAAATGAAGTTATATTTCATAGGCATTAACGACATGTTGTTGTGGTCGAATCAGTTTCATAGAAAGGCATGTACTTACCCTCATGACTGCCTCACATTTCGTAATAAAGTCGATATTGACAGTTGCTGACACAGACAGTCCGGCGTGATCCTCCGTGGCGCCTTGTACGGCGGTTCGAATCTCGTTTTCGTACTTGAATTCATAAGTCGTTCCCGGTTCATAGTTGAATTTGCTAGATACTGCAAATGAGTTAAGGTGGTTGCATCAACAAATCAAATTAAACATAATCCTGCCAGTTTCGGTCGCCCAGAGATATTTCAAATCGCTTGTTAAAACTGTTCTTCCATCATTCCTAACATAAGCATTGCATTAATAACACCTTTATTGTGTCTGTAGAACATTTTCACTATTTTTTAAAATGTTGTTTTCGTTTTCGACATATTAAGCGTTAATGAAAACTACATATTTGTTTCTTTATTTCATGTACATAGGATCTCGTGTTCTTTATTTTGTTGAAGCAATTCACCATACATTTTATCCAAAACATTCGATGCTTAACACCTATATACATTTATCTTATGTACTTTATATTATAAATGTATATTAACTATTCGAATGTACAGAACTAATAATGTCGGTAATTGATAAAAGTCTCTACAAATAATAAAACTTGATGATAGCTAACATACCTGTGCATTTGTCTGCGCATTTGTTTCCAATAGTAATCTCCTGTATGGGACCTGAATTAAAAGGAACACCGATCTGGTATTAAATAAGTATTATTTCATAAGTAGTATCTAACCATTATTGTATACACACTCTCAGCAGGCATGTGGATGCTTTGGTGATAAATGAACTTGCAACTCAAAAATTACCTAACACTTAAGCGTAAAGGGGTTGATCCTTTAATTATGTGAGGTGCTAATAAATATGTTAATGTTTGAATCCTGATGAGACATCGAATTTGTGCAAGCTGTTTGCATATGCGAGCCAAACAGCGAGAAACCGGATAAGAGTCAAACATTGCTCAGACAAAATTAGGAATGAGAAATAGAACCGAATGGCAAACGGGTTAATCACTTCTGCATCCAAGGAGTTTTCAAATGCGTGCCAGGTAGTGATAACCATTGAGTACCAACATTTAATTAAACCTTTTTATGCTGAGTATTCAAATATGAATCCACCCATTATGAATTTTCTTTAGGTGCAATACATTGTATTATTAAGGTTTATAAACTGTAACCATTGAATTATCATTACAACTAAATACTGTAATGGAGGCCCATATGAAACAGGTCATCTAGTGGCTGTCTCATCTAGGTCTATAATATTTGCAAATTCAAATATATACACTATCGGCATAACAACGGTTAGATTTACCCACAAATCTCAAACGTTTCATAGACACAAACTGATAAATTTTAGAACAGATAATGCATAAATAGTCCCGATATATAACATCCGTGTAATCACTGCAATTTAACCCTTTCTGCGCTTTCTGATTGTCGTCTGCAATCCAAGTACAAACATGAGTCATGCAGGAAACACCACATACAGAACAAACAGTCGCCCGAACAGCAACATAAGGAAACAGCAAATTTACATAACTATAAAAACATCAAGAGACGCACAAAGACAAAACAAACATACAATAGGGGAAGATGGGGTTTGTTAAATCATTCAGTAAAAAATATTAAGGAAATAAGATAAATAAATGCAAATTTCAAAGGAATAAAGCACAGATGTAGACAAATAATGAAGTCCCTGATCTGGGACTGCACTTTTTGTCGTGGTGCATTTATGCGACTGCGGCGGTGAAAGGATTAACTATTTGACTGCTATACGCGACCTGACTAGTATTTTCAAAAAGCTTGGATCCAGATCAGACGCTGAGGCTTTCGGCGTCTCATTAGGGTCAAAGCTGATTGACACTCGATTAAAAGTATCTCCAAAGTTTTAACGAATCGAAAGAAACTTAACTCTTTCCATGTTCTATGTTTATTACAAATTTCAATACCTACTGAATATTCTTGGACAAAATAGTTATAATGAAATACAGAAGGTTGAATATTGCAGCCTTTCTAGAAAGTATAGAAACAGATTTATCAAATTCCATTAGCAAACACAGCAGACCCTGATCAGACGACTCCTATAGGAGCCGTCTAATCTGGGTCTACTCTATTTGCAGATGCGTGAAAACACGTTTATATGATGGAAAGGGTTAAGTTAAGGTGGTAGCAGATAAGAATTTGAGCATACGTCATTGTTTCAGCAGGCTTCAGATTAACCTTATTCTCCATAAATACGCCTTTCTACGCCTCTGTAGAAATCACCTATTGAAACCATTGTGATAAATAGAGCATTTGCTCATATAGAAGCAAATGCTCTATTTATCACAGTGGTTTCAAACTACAAAACTCATTTTTTCCTTTTCTGTAGTTAATGCTCCTTCTCGGTAGATATTTTCAAAGTGGTTGGATCTATAGATAGCCCATGAGGGAATGGGTTAAAACCTTTTCAAAATTAAATCTGGTATATGTATGATAAAGAGCAAACAATTAAAACAATGCTAAAATAATGAAGAATAACAATAAGTATTTTTACCTGCTTGAGTTCCTGCCAAAAGGGCAATGATAAACAATAGTGTCCGCTCCATCTCGGAGCTTGCAGGTTTATTATTTGTTCTTTATTAAGGGACAGTTAGTGTTGATGGTATATTTATACTGACCACTGCTGACGTAGAAGCCCAAAGTCCAGTCTTCCCCTGATTCAGCAACTTATCCGTATCTACTCACTTGTAAGTTGACACACTGAAATGAAAAATAAACCACCCCAGCAATGTATTGTTTATTTGTTTGTATCGAGGATTTAGGTCGTAATTGCTGGTTGAAAATGTTTAACTCCAATTTCTGCTAAATGTCCGTTTTGACTTTTTGTAAATGAAATGTGGGACAAACATTCCATGTCCTGATATGAGGGTTTCTCCAGGAGCCCTCTTATATGGGTCTACAATGTCCCTATTAACCTATAAACTCCCGTGAGTCCATAAATGAGACACAGGCACACAGCGTAAAGCGAGATCATGGGTCACTAAATGAGCATGCGCTGATCAGGGTCTACAATGTTTGCTATACAATGTCAAAGTCACCATGATTAATAGAAACTGCCTCACACTATATAATATGGAAGTGAACCATTTCACTCCTAAATATACAGAGTGGAACAGCCCATCAATGTTTAGCTATAGAGTCCACAGATCATGAAAGGTTTACATTTGCTAGAGAAGTTTGAATTGCAAACAGTCCATACCCTGCATACCTCCTTAAGGAGCCCTCTGATCTGGGTATATACTGTTTTCAAATGACAGTGCATGTGTGTCCTTGGTTGAAAGGGTTAAGGATTAAGAGACGGTTAACGGGGCAGATCTGATTTAAAATAGTGCAAACATAGGAGTACATGAGTAAATGGGTGAACAAATGTTTTTCGGCAGATTAAAGTTAAGATGATATATTGATAGGTCTTAGTCTACAGTGTTAGCAGTCACATTTGTATCCGACTGTGGGGTGAAAGCCTTCACGTGAAGAAAGCTCCCAGGCAGCCTTCTTATCCTGATTGGACGACTGTCACGGTAGCCAACTGATCTGGGTCCACTCTGGTTTTTAAAGGTGCCCAAATGGCGGCTATATGGAGTAAATTGGTATATTACTCTATAGTGTTAGCAGTTGCCCGACTGCGTGGCGAAACTCGTACAGAAAGTTCCCAGGTAGCCGTCTTGTCCTGATTGGACGCCTGCTACGGTAGCAGTCTGATCTGGGTCTACACTGTCTATAACCTGATTGGACGGTTGTTACGGCTGCAGTCTGATCTTGGTCTATACGTTAGCAGTCTGATCAGGGTCTACACAGTCTATAACCTAATTGGACGGTTGTTACGGCTGCAGTCTGATCTTGGTCTATACGGTATCAGTCTGATCTGGGTCTACACTGTCTATAACCTGATTGGACGGTTGTTACGGCTGCAGTCTTATCTTGGTCTATACGTTAGCAGTCTGGTCTGGGTCTACACTGTCTGTAAAGGTGCCAGAAAGGCGGTTCCATGGATTAACCCTTTACCCCAAAGGCTATTTAGATACAACCTCTTTGAGTAAATCTACCGAAAAGGAGCATTAGCTGGATAAAAGAAAACTTTTAGAATTTTGTAGTTTGAAACCATTGTGATTAATAGAGCATTTGCTCCTTTAATACTCTATTTATCACAATGTTTCACAAAGTCGTCAATATCAGGGAATGTGTTAAATCGGTAAGTTTCTGATTGGACGGTTGCTACGGTAGCAGTTTGATCTGGGTCTACACTGTCTGTTAAGGTGCCAAAAAAGGTGGTTCCGTGGATTAAATGGGTAATCAAATATTTTGTTGTTTCTGCAGGTTAATTATTAATACGGGATATAAGTAGATCTTAAGTAGTCTACAGTATTAGCAAGTATCCGATTGTGTCTACTGTCGTTGACATATCTAACATGGGAGAGTCGGATATACAGTAATGCCTCTTTAAACCGTACTGTCAAATAAGGAACAATGCCGAACTTGAAGACAATTGGCAGCCTAATGAAAGACGACATGTACGCAGAAAGCTCCCGAAGGAGATTTCTGCAGTACGTATGTACTGCATTAAACTGTCACCTGCCTAAAAGATAGCAACTCATATTTGCTTAAAGTCCAGTCTAGATGGGTTTTAATGTATGTTAAACAGGCGCCGTCAATGAGCGGTAAGAATCTGGGTCCATATCCATAAAGCTCCTTAGGAATATTTTTATCTTGAAACAATTTAAGATGTTCATGTCTACATGAATAGCAACACTATAGAATAAATATTCATTCAATGATTCTTAGTATTGTTGGTCTTTATTTAAAGTTTTATTTCTTTTAAATATCATTTACCTTATCGATTTTATAAGTTTCAGATTAATGAATATTCAAGAGAAAAAGAAATATTAGAAGCTTTATGAATACCAGCCCAGCATCCTAAATGTATGCGAAGCTGATCACAGATCCACCTTTTTTAAAAGCGAAATAGTTGTTTTGAAGTGTCCTGGGTTATGACAGTCCCAAATGGTTTACAAAACTGTATATACCAAAAGTATACATTATTATTAGATTGAATATGACTTGACAAGATCAAAACATATTTTTACTTAATATGACGACAAGGTCAATACACATTATAATTTAATATGACTTGACAAGATCAATATATATTATAACTTAAGCATTACTTAAAGTTGGATAATACTTCTTTGAATAACTTAATATCGAAGTTATTGAAAAGTGAAAATAAATATACACAGAGCTAAGCTGCAAATTATTTGAAGGTTTGTGATATCGTGCATGTATATGGTAAAACATTCAGTTGATTTTCACTCTACTTCGTAACCCCAGATTATGTTTAAACATTCCTGTAGATAATAATTATGGTATCTATATATCTCTACATGTATACTAATATAATAAAGGCTATACATATATCTGACATATTTTGACTTGTTGTGAAATGCTCACTTTATGTTATCAACAATAAAATTGTAGGTCATTCAAAATGTGATAAAGTTAGATGAACCGTTATCATTTTAATTGTTCATCTCAAATATCAATCGCGACATGAGATAGGATCAATCGGCCATTTGAAAACAGTATAGATCAAGATATGAAAAGCGTCTGGTCCTCAAGGTGTAATATTTAAGTCACTCATTCAGCGATAGTATTTACAATAGAACCTGTAATAAACGAGTTTGAATTAATTGATCGCAGACATCTTAAAAAGCAGATGGTTGCTTAATATAGGGCAAACATAATGCAGAAACACCGATAGGAGCTTTCTGCAATACATGTGACATGCATTAAGGTACCACATGTCCTCCAGACCCATGTATAGACCTTTTTTGATGGTCGCTTAAGACTGGTTATACTGTACTTCAAATATGATAATTTACCTGATACAGATGCACTTTGAAACATTTGAAGTAGAGTAGATCAATATCAGACAGCTCTTGTAGATCTGATCGGGGTGTATTCTGTTTGCTCATGGAACAATACAATTCTGATTCTGCTGTGTCTGTTATGTGCAAGGAATCTTGTGTTAATATACCAGTACAAATATTCAGTTGACGTCACTATTTCTTACATGAATAATCACCGGACAAAAGGTTAAATCAATTGAAAGCAGTAATGGACATAGATATAACGCGAAGGATTGAGAAAATGGCAGAGGTTTGTACGAGAACTGTATTGAATTGGAGTTCAAAGACGGTGAGATTTATACATAAAGTGTATTCATGCAAAGGAATTATGGGAGAGAGCAATAGAGTGGGGAGAGAAAAAGTAAGAGAACAGCCACACCTCGTCGTCTTATCATAATTGCACTTCATTGGTGCTAGTTTGGTTGCAGTGGACTTTCATGTAGTGTCTCCTGCCTGATTCTGTTCTATTTAAATACGACCTCAATTTGTGATCTTGATGTAGAGAATTAGAGAGAGAGAGGTGAGACAGACAGAGACAGACAGTTACTGGCAGATAGAGACAGACAGATATACAGACAGATAGAGAGACACAGGGAGACAGAAAGAGACAGACAAAGAGAAGACAAAGAAGCGGAGAGAGAGAGAGGGAGAATAAGAAAGAGAGAGAGGAGAGAAAGAGAGAGAGAGAGAGAGAAGAAACAGACAGACAGACATAGAGGGAGACAATGACACACTGACACAGAAAGTTACAGACAGATAGACAGACAGACATTCAGACAGATACAGAGACTGGCAGAAAGACAGAGCGTCAGACAGAGACAGACAGACGGACGGACAGACAGACTTACTGATAGACCGACAGACAGAAAAGGGGGATACTGAGAGAAGGAGAGATAGAAAAAAGAGAAATACAGACAGGTGGAGAGACAGACAGAAAAAACAGACAGACAGCCAGATAGACAGACGGACATATATACAGACAGGCAGAGAGACAGACATAAAGAAAGACAGACATATAGACAGACAGACAGCCAGACAGACAGACGGACAAATATACAGACAGACATGCAGACAGACACACATACATATCTTGAGAGAGATTGGATAAAAGAAAGTAGCAGGGAATCAGATTTACGAATGGTCAACAGAGAAAA
Organism: Azorinus chamasolen; assembly: GCA_963576725.1. Taxonomy (NCBI): domain Eukaryota; kingdom Metazoa; phylum Mollusca; class Bivalvia; order Cardiida; family Solecurtidae; genus Azorinus; species Azorinus chamasolen. Next base: position 75,048,092 of record OY755247.1, read on the forward strand.
TGAAAGCGAAATAAGTGACAGACAGAAAGAGACAAACACACAGAGTGGGTGAGAAACAGAGAGAAAGAAAAGTTTTATGAGAGGTAACTTACGAAAGGGAGAGAGAAAAGGAGGATGATATGACAGATAAAAGTTACAAATGACCAACAGAGGGTGCGAGCGGGATGAGACGATTCTGTGTGTGCGTGCGTATCTGTCTGTCTGTGTGTCTGTCTGTGTGTCTGTGTTTATGTATGTGTCTGTGTTTGTGTCTGTATGTCTGTGTGTCTTTGTGTATCTGTGTGTGTGTGTGTGTGTGTTTGTGTGTTTGTGGTGTGTGTCTGTGTTAGTTCGTGTGTGCGTTTGAGAGAGAGCAAAAAGGAGGGAGTGAGAGAAAGAATGGAATGAAAGGAAAAGAGTGCAGCATTAGATAAAGCTTTCGGGAAAATCGGGTGTCATTATAAGTATTGTTAAATACCTAAACGCATACAAGTAAACGTGAACTAGAGATCACAACTGAGTTTGACTTACAACTATAAAAATGTATAGTTTTCAATATGTTGCTTATCTTTTTTATAATCAATAGAGTAATACATTGTGTCGCCAAACCAGTCACATAGTTTTTTATGCTCAGCACATACTTCATTCCATTCAGCAAACACTTATTTAAAAATATCACACACGTCCGTGTTACTCGATGTCTGATCTGGATCCAAAGTATTCGCAAATCTAAATCATATGTTACAGCGGTTAGCAGAATGAAGGCTTTCACGTTTAAGCCACTCATTATTATTATTATTATTCTTATATACCATATTTATATAGCACTCTTTTCATACCTAAATACGTTCAAAAGTGCTTTACAATTAAACCATTTATACATACTAAAGCAGAAATTAAAGAAAATATAAGATATGAAATAGAAATAAAAACATAATAAATAAAACAAAAAATATTTACAGTGTATTTCTAAGGTATAAAAAGAACATCGCATAACATCAAAATTTAAATCCATATGCCTAGTAAGGTATAATACAATTATGATAAGAGAATAAAGCAAAGTTGATGGCATACTATTTCTAAAGTTAAAACATGCAACCGCTGATTGGGCTTAAAATATATATCAGCCACCATAATTCTTTAAAAAGGAATGATTTTAACGATATCTTTAAAAGATTCAAGTGTAGCTGAGTTAAAACATGCAACAGCTATTTGGGCTTAAAATATACATCAGCCACCATATATCTTTAAAGAGAAATGAGTTTTAAGAGTTCTTTTAAAAGACTCAAGTGAAGCTGAGTTCCGTATTCCCACCGGAAGTTCATTCCACAACTTAGGAGCGGCCTTTGCAAAGCTACGATCACCATAGGTAACTGTGCGGGATCTTGGTATCACGAGGGCCATAAAGTCATTTTTTGATCTCAAATCACGCTGTGGTTTATATATCTTTAACAGGTTTCTGATGTAACTTGGAGATTTGCCATTCAATGCTTTATAGGTGTGAGTCAAAAGTTTAAAGTCAATCCGGTGTTGTTCCACTGGGAGCCAGTGAAGTTCTTTTAACACTGGTGTTATGTGGTCAAAACGTGATGTCCTGGTAATGATACGAGCTGCAACATTTTGGACAGTCTGCAGTTTGTTCAAAGTTGTCTTTGGTAAACCACAAAGCAGGGAGTTACAATAGTCGAGTCTGGATGTAACAAGAGAATTTACTAGGGTTTTTGTAGCATCAACGGTAAGATATTTTCTGATATGGCCTATTTGTCGTAGCTGGGCATAACAAGACCTACAAACAGAATTCACCTGTTGTTCCATGTTCATGTTGGAATCGAGGAATGTCCCTAAATTTCGAACCCACGTTGATGGTTTTATCTCAGCATGTTCAACTTTGATTTCTGTTTGATACATGTTCTGCAATACGTTTGGAGTTAAACAGTATAAGTTAACTCTTAACACTCATGATAATGAAAAGTGTTCATGTTCTTCTTGATGGTACTCATGTTGATGATGTTACGACAGTTGTGATAGAATGAAGGTGTTGACTACTATTAACCCTTTACCTCATGAATATTCATGTTAGAAATAATGACTGTATGAATATTAATAAGCTGAAGTTCATAATGGCATTATAATCAAGGGAATGTTTGGTTATGATAGCATCTGTAAAATCTGGTCTATATTCCTTTCAAAGGTTAATATCATTTTATTGTTTTAATAGTAATGAAACAGAATGTCACAAATTCACTTATTCGTCTGACGTTTTTCAATAAGTGGTTTTTATTTTAATTGATGCAAGTTGCTTCATATTTAAATATCCAATGTTTCTAACAATGACAACTATCAATAAATGAAGACAAAAGTAAATATACGCAGGCAAAGCCACATACAAGACGCAACCACCACCAAAACATCGATAGACAGCATGTCACACATACACACACACACACACACACACACACACACACACACACACACACACACACACACACACACACACACACACACACACACACACACACACACACACACACACACACACACACACACTCACACACACACACACACACACACAAACACACACACACAAACACACATACGCACGCGCGCGCACGCACGCAAGCACGCACGCACACACAGAGACACACGCAGAGACACACACACACTCACGAGATGAACACAGCAAACACTAACAATTACACAAGCACCAGAGATAAATATTCCAAACATGAACAAAAGCACAAGTACACAGACACAAGACAAACAAAAGTAAGGGTGACACAATTTTGATTTTGCATATCGAACATCATTGTAGTCGTTTGTCCGTCACACTAAATCGAAACAAAACACAAACTGTGGTTTTGAAACCATTGTGATAAATAGAACATTTGATTGTATAGAAACAAATGCTCTATGTATCGTAATGGTTTCAAAGGGTAAATTTTACAGAGCCGTCAAAAGGCGTCAACATGAGTGAATGGGTTAAAGTTTGCATGACAAGACTGAACGTTTATCAGAGTCTATCCCCTTAGCCTTCACATTCTGTTTCATTTTGGCCACAATAATCTGTCCACTTTTCAGATTGATATTACGCACGAGCGTAAGTGCGTATCGCTAGGTACGCTCCTGACGAGTACTAGCTACTATGTTAAACCTTGCTGAATACAAGGTATAACTGTTATGCAAGACCTTACAGAAGACAAGTGTCTTGAGGTAGATATATACACGTCTTTACTTCGGAGTTCTTGGCCAGAGTTTTAGTCTCAGCCGTTATGTGTGGTCGTTCTTGGTTATTTCCGATGTCCAGACCGAAGATTTCATATGGTAGCATTCTGACACCAATTAACAGTTTCATTATCATGATAGTGTCTTGATAATATATCACATAAATACTTAATATCTCACATAAATACTTAACTAGTTAGTTTTCACGAAACAGTTCGCGTTGTTTTAGATAATTATCTGAAACGTGTAGCCTGCAAACTCTTCACGATAACCAGATAAATATGTTAACACGAAATTTGTCCTGATACTGCTTTAAACTGCCATCGCTTAGAGAATTTATCTTGTTATATAAACAAGTTATTTATCACGATAACAGATAATTAATTGGAAAAATTGCACGTTACCACAAGGTCATAGAATATCTCCGGACATCACCGAATCAGAATATCTATTTTTAAATAAGTTAACTAAAACCTTTTCGAGAAAGGCTTTTCGAAAAAAGTTATTTATATTATGTGGTGGCAGTATATGGCACTAACATGTCATTTTAACCAAAAAGATCATTATCAGGTGTTCATCAAAAGATTCACTTTTTACTTATTAGATAATTATGAGAGATATTAACTGGAACTTTTGGCGAAAGCCAAGCGGTAAGCGGTGTCAGAAATATGCCACCATAGATTCATTTCAACTTTCTTAGTATTTCATGGCCTCATGGTGTTAGTTATCAGCCAAAACGTTTTAATGATAAAAAATATGTTTTATATCTGCACTTAATTGCATTTTGTAGAGTGAAGAAAATTAATGTTTATAAATCTAAGTCTTCTGCATGCTCTTTGCTGCAACAAGACATCACTCTTGTCCCACGTTGCTTTGTAATCATCTTTAAGGAAAATTTAATTCGATTTTAACTGTCTTTAGTTCGAATCCTGGTCCGTATACCACAGTTAGTGTAGTGTCTGAAAAGTGATACGATACTCGTATCATATCTGAACGCACGTGTGGCTTGACCAAGGGCAGTAATCAATATTACTTTAGAAAGGTAGCAAGAAGAGTTGTCTTTCTGGTTTTCTTTATATTTGTTCCATTTTTATTGGATCTGGTATATTGTCATGGTATTGGGATCTATATTGGATCGTATTGCTTACTGCTAATCTGTTTCAGTGTATTTGAAGAGTTTATATGTATTGTATCACAGTGTAGACCCTATTCAAATGTTATTGTTTACAACAATTGGTCTTGATCTCTACTGGCTTTGAATTGTGCCGACATGTTATTATCAATGTCTTGGGATTAACGCTTCAGCCTATAGTTTGATATACCAATTAGATAATTGAGGATTTTGTATGTTACAGCCTTTTACTGAGTTCATCTGGATAAAGTTTTACAGTATTTAAGACTGTGTACTAGCTATTATGCAAAACGTTACATTAACACTTAGAATGATACAGAATGATATGGGATATTCTTGAAATCAGTTGTAATTCTATATTATTTTGTAAGTTTATCGATAACCTTTCTATTTGATAAATGTACTGTAAACAATGAGGGAAATGTTATGTAATGTTTTTACATAAATAAGATACAATTAATACTAAACTACTCTACAACTTTCTGTATTATTATAAAACAAACAAGTGAAACACTTGAAGTATGCAATACGCCTCACAATTGTTTTTAAAGAACCCTTTACCTTCGAATATGTATGTAAGAAATAATGACATGTGGTGAAAATACGTTTGTTTGAAGGAAGGGATTTAAATCGTTGCGACTTAGTAGGTGTCTTCATTACTACGATATATTACATAATATGGCATGACTTATGGCCACGAAACTGTAAAGCATGGTTGTTATCTCAGTCATCGCTGAATGGAAATAATGGGGACTTATTATTGGATTGCTCTCTTACCACGACATCATAGCTATACGTATTTCTCAGTTCATGTTCTCAATGCCCTTTAAAGGCAACGTGTTAAATCGAATAACAGTGTAGTTAATTTTATGAAAGGTAGTAAAAATAAATTAACGAATAATCATTTTAAAGTTTGGAAAATTTAATGTTACAAAATGGATGTGGCTTATATCGTTCATCCTCATAATTCCATATCAGTCGTAACTACTCGGTCTCTCTGTCGCTGTCTGTCTCTCTGTCTCTGTCTGTTTCTATTATTTCTCTCTTTCTCTGTCTCGTTCTCTATCTCTCTCTCTCTCTCTCTCTCTCTCTCTCTCTCTCTCTCTCTCTCTCTCTCTCTCTCTCACTCTCTATGTCTCTCTATCTCTCTGTCTCTTTGTCTCTGTCCACCTGTGTCTCTCTCTATTTCTGTTTCTATCTCTATTTCTCTATGTGTGCCATTCTCTATCTGTATGCCTCAATGTCTCTCTATCTCTCTGTCCATGTCTGTCTATGTCTGTTTCTGTCTCTGCCTGTCTGTCTCTTTCTCTCTCTGTATCACTGTCTCTCTGTCTATGTTTTTCTGTCTCTCTCTATCTGTCTCCGTCTCTGTCTCTGCTCTGTCTGTCTCTGTCAGGGAGACAGACAGACAGAGACAGATACAGACAGACACAGAGAGATAGAGGGAGACATACAGACATACATATATACAGACAGAAAAATAGAAAATGTTTGTCTCTACATGTCTGTTTGTCTATGTCTGTCTGTGTGTCTTTCTGTCTGCCTCTCTCTCTCTCTCTCCTCGGCCACGACAGACCAAAAGTCGTTAAAAGTTGGTACTAGTGGCTCCCTTGTCTACGCTCGACAATAAAGGTGTAGTTCTAGGACTGGTCGGCCCGGTGTCAGAATAATGTGACTGGGTGTGGTGCCCTTGCCATGTACCTGCGGCAGGAGTATTCCAGTGAGGCAGCACTATAACTTGTCTCATGCGGGTGCCGTCTGCATATAACTGAAATACTGTTGGTCGGACGTAAACCCCAACTCACTCACTCTCTCTCTCTCTCTCTCTCTCTCTCTCTCTCTCTCTCTCTCTCTCTCTATTTCTCTGTTTCTGTCTCCATCCCCCTCTCTCTCTCTGTCACTATCTCTGTATGTATCTCTGTCTCTCTCTCACACTCATTCTCTGTATCTGTTTCCCTCCCTGTCTGTATCTATCTCTGTCTATGTCGGACAGAAAGCCAGACAGAAAGACAGATGGAAAGGATGTATGTCTCTGTCTCTCTGTATCTCTGTATGTCTCTCTGTCTGTCTGTCTCTGTCTGTCTCTCTCTGTCTCTATATCTTTCTGTGTCACTGACTGTCTAACTGTCTGTCTGTCTCGCTGTCTCTGTTTGTCTCTCTTTCTTTCTCTCTGGATGTCTGTCTCTGGTTGTCTGTTCATGTATGTCTCTCTATGTCTCCTTGTCTCTGTATACCTGCCTGTCTGTGTCTGTCTGTGTCTGTATGTGTCTGTTTGTCTGTGTCTGTCTGTCTGTCTCTGTCTCGGTCTGTCTATATCTCTGTCTGTCAGAAAGACAGATGGAAAGGATGTATGTCTCTGTCTCTCTGTATCTCTGTCTCTCTCTCTCTCTGTCTCTCTCTGTCTCTCACTGTCTCTCTCTCTGTCACAGTCTATATCTGGATATATGTCTCTCGCTCTGTCTCACTGTCTCACCTTTCTCTCTCTCTCTGTCTGTCTATCTGTCTCTGTCTCTGTCTGTTTCTGTCTGTCTCTGTGTCTGTTTCCAACTGTCTCTGGTCTCTGTCTTGGTCTGTTTGTCTGGCTGTATGTTTTTTCTGTCTGTTTGCCTGTCTATATACAGTAAAATCACTCTATAACGGCCACTAAATTGTGTTAATTATTTGGTATTTAGGGCAGGTGACTGCTTAAGGCAAGGTGAAAGTAAAATAGAACGCTTCTATACGAGCGTTCTGTTTTACTTTCACCGTGCTTTAAGCAGCTACCTGCCTTTAACACAAAATATTTGATGTAATTTAGTGGCCGTTATAGAGAGGTTTTATTGTATATATGTTGTCTATCTCTCTGGCTATATCTCATTCTGGCCTGAAGCGTCTTGGAGAGACCTCAGTCGCCGAAGAAGCGCAGCAACAACTCGTCATGGTCATGAATAGCGCAGCGAGATCGAATTGAAGCGTACTATAAGCGTACTGGAAACCCCCCAAATCCGAACATTATGCACATGTCGGCGCTTCTGCGGCGATTTGGGAAATGTGGTGAAGCGCCATGAACGCAACGGAACCGTCGGCCAGTGGAATGGGTGGGCCGGGATACATAGCACCATTATCATGAAATAATGTAATAAAAATTTACAGTCCCTTCACGTCCTGACCAGCCCTCTTATGCTTTCTTTATGATAATACATGTTTGCATGTATGTATCACCTGATCCTTCTCCCCATGCATGATGTTTAATATATGTGACTATGGATTCCTTAAAACCCCTCTCATAGGGAAAAATCATTTACTCATGCGAGTTCTTAATGAATCTTACTCACTATTTATTATCTCATTATTTCATATCTTAATAATTCCTTGTAAAGATAGTTCTTAGACTTCCATAATACAAGTATAGATCTACTGAACCATATTCACTCTACAGCAAAACTTCGATTATTCGAAAATGTAGTTTAGAATAATTTAGACCCTTTAGGCAGGTGGTTGCTTAATGCAGGTGTTAAGTCATACAGAAAGCTCCTACAGGATATTTCTATGACTTTTCTGGTCCTTCGGGATCATTAGTTTTGACGTTGTTAGTTTTGAAAATTGAATACTTCTTAAGCCGGTGCTTGGGGACGTGAGTAGTGTTGTACTTTTAATTACTACTCATGAATAGACTTAATAAAACCGAGTCTGCAATTTTCTCTTTTTGCATTTCTACTTTCGCTTTCGAAGGATCACCCATTTTCAGAATATATTTCACCCAGCATTAAGCTAAATAATGATACGAAGTTTAGTGTTGGAATAATTGATATTTTACTTTATATACACACATCCTAATACTACAAAATAAGTATGTGTGTACATGAGACTTAATGTAAATGAGTATTGACATATATCTATTTATTATAGCTATAGATGTGTTGCAAAATAACAAACCCTTAATGGGGGGGCTCAAATCGGTACCCCTTTTCAGAGTCTCCACTGTTTGCAAAAACAAAATGCAAGTACACTCTTTGCAAGTATACTACTTGGAAAGGTCACTTATATTAACTGTGAACTTTGTTGGGGACTCAAATACACTTTTAGCAAGTACTTGTGAAGAGCACACACACGCACTCACACACGTACGCACGCACACACACAAACACACACACAAAGCGTTTCATCTCACTTTCGCAGAAAGAAACGAACGTAAACGGCTGGTATACTGGTAAGCAAAAGGATAATAGTTTGGTGGAAGGGGTTTACAGTTCTGTCTCAAGTTCTAAATAACAAACAGCTAAGCATCTGATTAGACATGGAACTAATCAACGTCTAATCTGGCTTAAAACTGCTTGAAACTGATAGTTTTGCTAATTCGCGTATGCACTTAAGTGGGAGAGAATAGTAACCCTCTCCTCTATTATGCATGTAAAGGTTGATGTAAACCATGTATACAATCTCATATTCCTTTTCTTCATATAGTGCTATGCCATTGAGGAAGATGATGATCAGTTCTCCCCAAAACTGATTTGCGACGATATCTGTTCGAGGAAAAAAATATTAGTCACACTTTTGTGTTCCTTTTGTCAAACCAGTCTCCTTTTGTCTTTGGTCTATATCAGCACCTTTCTAACATGTTTTAGTAACGTAATACTCTTAAGTGAAAATATGTCTAATTTATAATTTAGACAGCTATATACATATTATTTAAGCCATTTATAATATGTAGCAAAACTGTGATGTATTATATTTTATAGCTATTCCTGTTCTGTATACATGTATTTATCCATAGGTAGTTCGTTAATGTTAATGTATTTTGTTAAGAAACCTATATTTGTAGTCGGTACATAGCTTTTAGCTAATATCAAATATGAAGTTTTGGAAGACCCGACTATAAATAAAATTTCTTGATTCTTGTATCTCAAATTCTTTTCAGCAATCATACGACCGCTCTTTTTCAGGTATACATGTATATAAGTTTTGCTGACATCAGTATCTTCTGAGACAATTCTGAATTGTTAATAATACATTCGGCATGTCTTCCGCATGGACTCGATACGCTTTCCGCGTCTTCGGAAAGCCTTCCGCAGCGATTCGGCTTCATTCGGGAACCGCTCGGGATGGATAGGAGATCCCGAAGCATTGCAGAATGCTCCCGAAACTACCCCGAAGCCACCGCGAAGGGTTCCCGAACGTCCCGAATGGTTCCTAAAGGCCTGCCGAAGGTCCGCAAGCCTTCCCGAATAAAACATTCGGCGTCCAAATTTTAAAACTTTTAAAACGAGGATGCCGAATTGCCCAGAAGGGTTCCCGAAGCGTTCAGGGAAAGACGCTGAAGGGTTCCAGAATATCCCGAAGACATGCAGAATCATCCCGAATCTGCGATATCCACATTCGGGAACCATTCGGAGACCCTTCGGCGTCCTAGTGGACGCCTGGTCTTAGCAAAATCTAAATTAAAGAACGACACTGCTTTATAGCATACAAAGTTATCCTATAATCATGTATCATCATCCGCATCAAAAATTTTATCATCGTCATCATCATCATTACCATCATCATAATATCATCATCAGCATCATCATCAGCATCTTATTACTCATATGCACTATATGACCTGCTCATAGAGGAAACCAACTCATCCACTAACCCATCAAGCATTGATGTGGTTCCTTACATCATCATTATTCTCTTATAATAATCATTATTTGGCTTGGAACCTCTTTGTGTCAAAGTAACGTTAGCAAAGTTTCATTCAGTAGGAAGCAAACAGTTCCAATGTCATATTTTTTAAATACAAGACAAAGCGAGTGTGTTTGTTCCTCTACTACTTTCAGAACTTGGGTACTTCACAACAGCAAGAGTTAAGTGCTTATTTGGCAGCTGTAAAAAGTCGCCCCGTACTTAAGTATCAGTGTTATTATATTTTCTGGTCCTTCAGGATCATTTGTTTCAATGTTAATCATTTGTTTCAATGTTAGTAGTTTTGAAAATTGAATACCGATTAAGCCGGTGCTAGGGGTGGCTGAGTAGTGTTGCACTTTGAATAACTGCTAATGAACAGTCTCAATAAAACCGAGTCTGCAACTTTCTCGTTTTGCATTGCTGCTTTCGAAGGATCTCCTACTTTCAGAACTTTTATATAAGTTTAATGGTTTTCTATTGTACATAAGTATGTGATTTCTTTTCTAAGATTGGATAATTGTTATTAGTGGAGTACATATTTTGATACGAAAAGTTATTTCTCGTTCATGTAAGGGCCTGTCATCCAACCATCCATTATTGGTACTGCATTTTGTTCGATAAATACGGCGGTTGTATTAAAAACATAATGGGTTGCAATTTCTAGCCATTGTTTCATGTTTCTTCAATATTTGAACATTTTCACATAATTTATGGGGTAAATAAGTAGACTATTTACTTATTTGTCATGTTTTTCAATATTCAACATTCAAAAATAGATATGCATGTTGTGGAGTTGTCTGGAGGGGGAATTTTATTTACATTTGGACTTTGGTGAAAGTGGGATAAGGACGAGGTTGGGTACCCGTAAACCAGGTTTAAGTCCCCCAGTAGCTTATTTTGTTTGCTGGCCGTTCCAAAGCGGTACTCCTGCTTTCAGCCTACGGTCAATTTTGTTGTTTAATATGCTTAATGTTTAATGTTTTTCGTCTTGATATGCGTCCTGTTATGTTTTGTCTTGTGGCTTTACCGTTTCTTGTTTGATGGTGTTTGGTGCGATGTCATCTCGTGTGTGGCTCTCCCTGTTTGACTATTTTTCCATATGGAAATGTGTGTGATTATTACACTTTCTAGTTACGTGACGAAACGAACCTAACTACTAACTCTAACATTCGTCAATGACATCCTTGCTTTTTTGATTGCAAACATCGTATGTACCGGCCACGACAGTAGCACAGAAATTTCATTTCATTATGTTAAGAAACTCGGCCATTTTCTGAACGAGTACTATCCTACAAACTCGGCCATTTTCTGAACATGTATTCGCACAAAACTGCACTCATTTTTGCAAAGAAAAGAAAGATCAAGTATAAAGGACTAAGCAGCTACAATAGTTGGTATACTTAAAATTGGCATTGTCATATTGTATTCATCATTATCTAGAGGTTTGAATGTTGACGTGTCGTCATCGATTAATTTAGAGTTGTTGAATTATCTGTTACATGCATCGTTTATTTCTAATAGTTGTTCATTATGTTTGTACTTTTTTGTTATGAATATTTGGTATAGTTCATGTTCTTGGGTTTAAAGAATCGTTTTATACATGTTTTGGAACCGATATTAAAATTACACAACATAAACTTCCTACTATGTATTGGTTACCAAAACTACATAAAAAACCATATAAAGCGCGTTTCATTGCAAATTCTAGTTCATGTACAACTACTAAATTGTCTATACTTTTGACTTCTTGTTTAACGAAGGTAAAGGAACATGTAAAATTTTACTGTGATAAGACTTATGAAAATTCTGGAATAAATCTCTTCTGGTCTATTAAGAACTCTTCAGAAGTCTTAAACAAACTTAAGAACAAAAGGTATCTTGCATCCACTGTAAGCACGTACGATTTTTCTACTCTGTACACAACTCTTCCTCATATTTTAATTAAGGATAAGCTTACTAACTTGATCCAGAAAGTATTTGCCCGAGAAAAAACATCGTTCTTGGCATGTAATGCTGAAAAAGCTTTCTTTACTGACGAGCAAATGAAATATTACACCAATTGGACTTGCTCAGAAGTTTGCGAAGCACTAACCTTTCTTTTGGATAACATATTTGTACGTTATGGGAATGCTATATACCGTCAGGTAATTGGTATTCCCATGGGTACGAATTGTGCACCACTTGTCGCAGATTTGTTTTTGTACTGCTATGAGAGAGATTTCATGTTGAGTTTGAATCCTCAATCACAAGAAGATGTTATAAAAGCCTTCAATGATACTTGTCGATATTTGGATGATATTTTTAACTTAGATAACCCTTTCTTTAATGCTCTGATTCCTACAATTTATCCTAAAGAACTCAAATTGAATAAAGCTAGCCCGTCCGACAATTATGCAGCGTTTCTTGACCTAGACCTTAAAATTAATAATGGAATGATTTCTTCTAAAATATATGACAAAAGAGATGATTTTGATTTTAATATTGTAAATTTTCCTCATCTTGACGGGGATGTTCCCCGTGCTCCATCTTACGGGGTTTATATATCTCAACTTATTCGTTTTGCTAGAGCTTGTTCATCTATTGACGATTTTAACAGTCGAAATCTCATTTTAACTGAAAAACTGCTTAAACAAGGATATAGATACCATAAACTAAGAAAAACTTTCTCTAAATTTTACTATCGAAATCTCTCGCTTATTGGCAAGTACAAATGTAATCTCAAGGTACTTTTGCGACACGGTATTTCACATCCTGAATTTTATGGTGATGTGATTTACAAACTTCGTAGAATTATTGGACATACCCATTTTCTCACTTTGTTCATCAAATATATAAAACAATTCATTAAAAAGGGATATGATCCTGTATTATTACAACATACTGCATGTTTGGTTGTGAACCCTTTTACAGTTGGCAATCACGCTGGCCTCTTTGCATGTACGCCGACAAGAAAGGTTTAGTACTCTATGAAGGCGACCTCTTAAATCCAGAAATGGAAGGAGAACGTCGGATATCTGTACTATTTCATTTTTGTCGTACCCTTTATTACTTTTCTACAGTTACTCTGTTTGCAGCTCAATCATTGAGTACACTAGCGATAGGTGGATACAGTATGTTCAATTAAATGTTTTTTTGTTATACATGCACTTTACCACTGTATTTGCTGTCGCGGTTGTTGTAGATTAGTCGGAGAGGGGATACGTTTATTTACACTGTTTGTCTTTTAGGATGGGGATGGAATAAGGGTGAGGTTGGGCGCCCATAAACCGGTTTAAACCCCCGGTGACTTTTGTCACTGACCGTTCCAAGGCGGTACTTCCATCTTCCTCCTATTGTATGTTTGTTTTGTCTTTGTGCGTCTCTTGTTGTTTTTTCTACCCATGTACATTTGCTGTTTCCTTGTGTTGCTGTTCGGGCGAGTGTTTGTTCTGTATGTGGTATTTCCTGCATGACTCATTTTTGTACTTTTGTTGTACATGCACATACACTGCTGTGTTACCCGTCATTTCTGTTATCGTGGAACAGTCGGGAACTATATGTATTTACATTGTTTGTCTGGTTGGAGGAAGATGGGATAAGTGCGTGGTTTGGACACGTTCCAAAACAATGGTTCAACTCATCCCGGTAATTTAACTATTGACCGTTCTAAGCCGGTAGTCTTGCCTTTACCCTATAATTATGTTTGTATAGTGTATTTTACATATTAATGTTGATCGTGTGTATGTGTCTGTGTGGGGAGTATATGTGGGTTTGGTGGATATGTGTGTATGCTCTTCATTTGCTGTGACTCGGCGCTTATGGAGTTCCTTTACATTAACCATCCTTTTGCACCATAGATCCAGCCCAAACATTACAAAACATTTAAGTAAAGCGGGTATTTTACGTTATGCATTATCTTGATATGTATATAAGTGAAAAGTCATGTGTCACATATTTTCAAAATTTTGTTTTCGATGATTTTAGTCATACAGCATAGATATATTTTCGGTAGTGGACTGGCATGAAACAGTTCTGTGAATTTTGTGTGTATATATGTGCCCTAAACTCTAAACCACCAATCCGTGTCGCAGTAACATAGCCCAAGCCCTAACAATAAAACAACTTTTCAGTAAAGCGTTTTGTGACGTTGTGTATTATCTTAATGCTTGTAAAAGTGAACAAGTGATGATATCACATCTTGTCTTTTGTTTTCAATGACTTTGATTAAGTTTTGGTTCAACGGGTGGGCGACACATTTTGGCCATACAGCACAGATCTATACGCTTTCGGTGGTGGACTGGTAGCGAACAGTTCTTTGTATGACGTGTATATATATGTGCGCACATTTCATTTGTGCTTCTGAGGTTGCTCTGGACCTTTGTATAAAATATGCTCATGTTGGGCATGCAAACATTGAAAGGTTAAAATGCAAACATCTAAAAGTCAGGTTAGCCACTGTATTGCAAATGCAAATAATGAAGACCCAGACAGACTACCTATTGACAATATAAAAACTTGAAGACACAACTAAACCGCCATAAATGCAAACAATTAAGTCCGAGTAAGCCACCAGTTTAGAAAGGCAGAAAGGAAGAACCAATGAAGAACCAAACTAATTCACTACATATGAAATACATAAACTGAAGACCTAAAGACGACGTTTGATTCAAATGCAAACATTAAAGACGGAGACAAGACATCGTGGTGTAAACTTATACATTGTAGACCAAGTAATTCGTTCCAAGGCGGTACTTCCATCTTCCCCTATTGTATGTTTGTTTTGTCTTTGTGCGTCTCTTGATGTTTTTGTAGTTATGTGCATTTGCTGTTTCCTTGTGTTGTTGTTCGGGTGGCTTTTTGTTTTGTTTGTGGTGTTTCCTGCATGACTCATTTTGTACTTTTAGTGTTGTTTTCATTTTTTGTTTATATTTGACTCGTGCAAGAATCGAATCTGCAGCTTTCTCTTTGGGAAGAAGAATCTGTGATACATTCAAAAAACTATTAACATTTTATGACAAGCAATTAATTTCCTTAAAAATTGTTGTAACTCGCTGATATCCACGGTAGGAGGCGATTATTACCTACATTTTGTTTAATTTTTGACCTGTGCAAGAATCGATTCTGCAGCATGTCATTTGAAAGAAGAATGTCTATACATATGTGATAGATGCAACAAGTTGCTTGCATTTTATGACTAACGTTTTGTTTCCTTACCCACTACTCCATGAATACACATGTATTCATGTAAACAATAACGACATCGTGATTTTTAAAATAGCTCATGAGCACAGGAATATATGATTATCGCAGAAACTGTAAATTTATATCTATATCAAGTAATATGCAAACAAAGCAGGCCCTGATCAAACGACACTTGCAGGCGCCGTCCGATCTGGATCTACTCCATTCGCAAGGCGGAGAAATGCGTATTTGAGTTTTGTTCATGTTTGTCTCTGGTGCTTGTGTGTGTGTGTGTGTGTGTGTGTGTGTGTGTGTGTGTGTGTGTGTGTGTGTGTGTGTGTGTGTGTGTGTGTGTGTGTGTGTGTGTGTGTGTGTGTGTGTGTGTGTGTGTGTGTGTGTGTGTGTGTGTGTGTGTGTGTGTGTGTGTGTGTGTGTGTGTGTGTGTGTGTGCGCGTGCGCGTGCGCGTGCGCGTGTGTGTGTGTGTGTTATGCTGTCTATCGGTGTTTTGGTGGTGGTTGCGTCTTGTATGTGGCTTTGCCTGCTTGACTTTACTACTTTTCCATTGATGACGTTAGTGAGGTCAGATCTCCAAAAAAAGAGGAGAATTGATCTTGAGTGTGAAGAAATTGAAACTATGTGCTATGAATTGAACATGGATAAAAGAAAATGGGGTAGTGTTTGCTCATACACACCACCAACGCCTAGTTCTACATTTGAAATTGACATTTCTTCTACCTTAGACAAGATGATGATTCACGTTGACCATATCATGTTATATGGTGATTTAAACTATGACATGCTTAGTCCTGATAAGCACAAACCTTTAAAAATTATACTAGATACTTTTAATTAGTCAAACTTAGAGTAATATCCGACTTGTTTTACATTAAAAAAAAAACATCTCTTGTAGGTGTAATTTTATCCACATCAACTAAGTTTTTATGTAATACATCTGTCATAAACTGTAGCATAAGCGATTGTCATCGCATGATTGTAACAACTTTTAAAGAACAGCTACCCTTACAGAAACAAACAGCAAGTATTATTCAGAAGCTATAACAAATAATGAAACAGACTTTAATAATGATTTATTAACTGTGCCTTTTTCTGTTACTCATTTTTGATGATGTTGACGATATTTACTCTGTACATGAAACCTTACTTAACCCATTCCCTTATATGCTATTTTAGAACCAACCTCTTTGAATGAATCTACCGAAAAGGAGCATTAACTAGAGAAAAGGAAAATTTTAGAATTTTGTTGTTTGAAACCATTGTGATAAATAGAGCATTTGCTCCTATATGAGCAAATGCTCTATTTATCACAATGATTTCACAAAGTGACTTTTACAGAGCCGTCAAAAGTCGTCAATATGAGGGAATGGGTTAAGGGTGTTATCGATGAACATGCCCCTTTAAAGAAGAAATACCCAAAGAAAATATCCCCACCCTATATGAACTCAAACTACCACAGACTTATCTATAAAACGAGACAAGTCCATAATACATGTACCTACATGAAAATTAAAACCACCCGTATTTGGGAAACCTACAGGAAATTTATCAATACAAAAGAAGCTGTCAAGCGGAAATCTATTCAGACATATTTTGAAGAGAGGTGTGATGGAGGACCCAAGCCAATGGATTTTTACCTACTATTATGCCGTTTCTTAAAAGAAACTAAAATAAAAATGCATATATATGTCTGATAAAGCAGAAGTATGCAATATTTTAAATAAGTTTTATTTAAATATTGCTGCAAATATTGGAATTGAGAATGATACACATGCTGACTCAAATCATCCGAGTATCTTGTTTTTCCAGAAAATGTGCATAACAGTGATGAGTTTTGTTTTCCCCATGCATCAGAGGAAAACATGTTTAACCACTTTAACCCATTAGATGTTAAAAAGCTACTGGTTTTGTCTGCATCCCTCCAAAAATTTCGAAACTAGCTGTAAGGACACTGGCAGCATCAGTTTCAAACTTTGTTAATACAGGGATAGACAGCTCAAGATTCCCAGCAGACCTAAAAAAAAGCTCAGGTCACTCCCATTTTCAAAAAGGATGATCCTTTGATAGAAAAACTATAGTATATCGCCAACCATTGTTAAAGTATTTGATAAAGTTTTAAATGAATAACTGCGAAACCATTTTAATAATATTTTAATACATATCTCTTTACTTTTAACCCTGGTTATAGCTGTCAGACAGCCCTTTTGCGCGTGAATGAATACTTAAAGATAGCCTTAGACAAAGGGGGCCATGTAGAAGCATTCCTGATGGATTTATTATTTAAAGGCTTTCGATTGTCTTCCCCATGAACGTTTTGTCATCAAGCTTCGCGCATATGGGCAGTGCGGTCAGTCTTGTACATATTTATTTATCGAATAGGAAACAAATGGTCAACCTAGAAGATGTAAACAGCTTAATGTCTTGACATTTCAAAGGGAGTCCCTCAAGGCTCTATATTAGGACAGATGAGTTTAATATTTTCATCAATGACATCGTCTACTTTGTTAAAGATTCAGCGCTTTATAACTGTGCGGACGATAGTACAATCTCCCTTTGTCACAAGGATAGTGCTGTTCTAATATCAACATTAGAAACTTAAAGTGATCTTTAATTGACTGGTTTAATTTCATATATATACAGGCGAACCTTGACAAATTTCAGGTCATTTCTGTTGATAAGAATACAAAGTTTTGACACTGTTCTTTCAGAAGAAGAAAAAAAACAGAGGATAGTTACTTAGTGTCGGAAGGTTAACGAAGGGAAGATACTCTTAATTCCTAACGTGTTGAAACATTATGAGTTATCAGGATTTACTCGGTCGTACTCGTGGTGCGTTGATATGTTTGACGTCGCTTTAAAGGGGATGTCCCTACATTTCACGCGTTTCATAAACACTTTAAATATACATAACTCATTTGTTTATATCCTGAAAAGTAGTATATCACAAAAAGCTCCATCCAATTACCGTTTATAATGACAAAACATCCATGTGTTTGATATCGCAGATCCCGGTTTTACTGCCCGATGTTTCAGTTTTATTCGGGTTGAGTTTTAGTTTCGCAACTGTTCGCCCTATTCGCGATTCTCCGACCACTTCCGAGAAAGCTATTACGTAAACAATGGAGGGATCGGGTGATCATCGACAAACGCGGAAGAATTTACGGAAAAGGCCGATAATATTGTGTTGTAGAACAAAAATTATCAGTTATTGATGAAATCGGTTTATTTGTATCACATGGGCATTTTTCGATATAAGTTCAAATTGGGAACCTTCATAATAATGATAGAGCATAACAAATACCAAGTTTTATGATATTATTGAAAATATGCGATCATTGTAGGGACCACCTCTTTAACATAATTTCAGTTATATCCGACAACCAGCTAATTATGAGCGGAGGAAGACCCTAGGGGCTGCAGTGCATGAAACGAATGGCATTGCTCCGTCCACATAAAAACATCCGGGTAGAACCAACGACCTACCGCAAGCCAGCTAGAAGTATTCCTCACATGAAAAACATAAATGTCCAGGCCAGGATTCGAAACACAGAAGTGAGGGGCTAAGGAATTATCAGTTGATGACTATTACCACTCGGCAATGAATGACTGAATGAACGATCGTATGAAATAAATGAATTTAACAAACCAATGACGGAATATATCAAGCAAGGAAGGACAGACAGTCGGAAGGAAGAAATGATGGAAAGGAGGAAGGGAAGACGGACGGAAGAAGGGAAAGGGAGAAAAAACGAATAAATGAATGGAAGGATGATTGAACGAATAAACAATCGAATGTATTGATAAATCAATGTATGACTTTCACACTGCATTAAGCAACCCACTGCCAATTAGACCTAATTTTAGTTTTTAAAGTTCCGGTTTACAGGAGCTTTATTGTAGTGTTAGGAAAGTGAAGCAGTAAGCATCGTTTAGAGTTCAAAGGTAGCTTGCTACAATAACAAATATCTGTTTAACTCTTTTCACTGTCTTTCTATTCTTTCAAGCTCTTCAGAACCTTCTGACCGAGTTTCAAACATATAAGATCTATCTGTGAATAACTCGGTGTCTCATCCGACTCCAAATTATTTGCAAAGGAGAGTTAATTCGCGATTAGCAGGAGACTGGTTAATCCATTCCCTTTTGACACCTCTTTAACCCGTCGCTTGCTATTCACGTCAATATACCTAATGTAAATAGTGAAGACCCAGATGAGACAGCTCCTGCTGGAGCTGTCTCATCAGGGTCTGTACTATTTACAAGTTGATTGTGCAACCAGTGCACTCCACAGCAGTGATTGCACAGCAAAATACTTGTACACAGTGAAGATATATGTATTTATACAACAGGGCATGGGTAAAGAAGGAGAAATATATTTTAAAATTCAGCAAGCGAAGGGTTAAAAGAAACGTTTTGAAACCATTGTGATAAATATAACATTTGCTCCATTGGAGCAAAATTAATGCTCTATTTATAACAATTGTTTAAAAATTACACAAAATTCATTTTCTATCGTAAATGCTCCTTCTTTGGTAGATTTATTCAAAGAGGTTGGATCTAAAAATGAGGGAATGGGTTAATGTGGGTGAACAGACTGATAAATGTAGAGAAAATGATTAACTCCACTGCTATCACGTGAAATGATACGGCTACTTATCGTACTACACGTATACAAATAGCGGGGATGATAACCTTTAATCCGTACCCCCGTATGAATAAAGATAAAATTTAGATCATATGATTCGATCAAGCTTTTGAAAAAAGAAAACCTATAGACTGAGCGTCAATCAACTTGTATCCCTGATGAGAGGCCGAGGTACTCGGAGTCTGATCTGGATCCAGGTTGTTTATAAATGCGAGTCAGGTGGCGGATATCAGGAGCAATGTTAATACAGTTGAACTTCGATAACTCGAACTTCAAGGGACCATCCAAATTAGTTCGACATAACAGAAGTTCGAGTCATTCGATATCAAACCTGAACAAATTCTCAAGGTCACAGCTTAATACAGGCCTAAAGTAATGCTGAAAGCTCCTGTAGGAGCTTTCAGCATTACTGTAGACCTGTATTAAGCTATCAAATGTGTTTCTAGATATCTGTTGCGATTCATTTTAGAGCAATTCTGCATTGTAAGTTTAGGAAGGATTTAAGTTTTTGTTCGAATTATCCCGAAGTTCGAGTTATCGAAGTTCGAGATATCGAAGTTCAATTGTATCTATAATCATTATACAATAAAACCTCGATAATCCATTAAGACTCCAATAAGTATCACTGTCGGTCTTTAGACAAGTGACAGGTTAACGCAGGGTGTACGTCATGTAGAAATCTTCTCTGAGCATTCTGTGTGACTTTAAGCATGCATTAAGCAATCACCTGCCTAAACAGTTCTTAATTCCTTTTTGCCAAAAGTTGGTTTAGAAAGGTTTATTGTCTTACACATGTCAATATATCTAGTATCTGAATATCTATGTTTTTGTTATATTCTGTAGAGAGCATGCAGCGCATTGGTAGGAAAGTCCTTTTAAACACACAGTGCATTCATTTTTAAACATCACACATATCTTTGAATCTGTTGTCTAATTGTCGAATTGAGTAATACAATACAATACATTTCTCCTTCTTTACCCATGTCCTGTTGTATAATTACATATATCTTCACTGTGTACAAGTATTTCGCTGTGCAATCACTGCTGTGGAGTGCACTGGTTGCACACTCAACTTGTAAATAGTGCAGATCCTGATGAGACAGCTCCTGCAAGAGCTGTCTCATCTGGGTCTTCACTATTTACAGGTAGGTATATTGACGCGAATAGCAAGCGAAGAGTTAAGGAAAATCTTAGTTAACAGTTTAGATCCAGATCAGACGCCGAGTCACTTCACACCAGAATGCAAATGGTTTAACACGCTGACATTTTTAAAAGAAATGGGAAATTAAGTATATGATCTTTATTAGGAGACAGTCAAAAATATTCACACTGTACCATATAATGTTCGGGTAATAATAGGCTGAATTTATAAAGGCATTAAGATGGCATCATCATGGTAGAAGCCATAAAATCTGATCTATATTAGCTCACTATCAAACAGAGCAGAATCTGATCAGATGGCTCCTGTTCTGTTTGTAAAAGCGTTAAAGGGTGACTGTGTCTCGTGATGTAAATGGTTAAGGTCCGATAACGCGGACAGCTTCATATGCATACCACAGGTAGTGGTATCGAACTCACTTCATAATGCAATCATTCTGATCACTGCTGAACTGACAAGCTCCATGATGGACAGTGTTGAACAATCCGTCCAGTCTACTATACAATAACACCTCAATACTCCGGAACTCGAAATTAAACATCATTCATGGTCTTTTAGGCAGCTTAATGCAACGTGAAAATCACAGAAAAGCTCCTCTACGAGCCTTTAACATGACTTTCATCCTGCATTAAGCATTATCCGTTTAATTGATAAATAATATAATTGTAAGAAATAATTAAAGAACTTTAGTGAGCATGCTCACATACCCCACGCTACCACATTGTCAGATAAAAAAGTGGTTCCCCATGACAGATTCTTCGGATAATCGAACTCATCCAAGCTATTATGCACGACAATTCTTAACGAAAATTTGAGAAAATCGGTCAAGAAATGAGGTACTAGATGATCAATAGTGTTCTATGTAACACGGACGGACTGACGGACGGTCTGACAGACGAGTCAAAAACTATATACCTGTGCAACTTCGTTGCAAATGATATAATAACTGGGTGAGTATCATAAACAGGGGAATGTTTGACAATGACATAAACTGTTGGAATCAGATCTATATTATTTTATCAGGAAATAAACCTGTTCTTTTATCCACTTGTATCATCAAGCAACAAACCGTTTCGATACATTGTATGCTATCACTTGAACAATGCTTATTTCTAAAATATCAACGTCGTATAGATTATTCAACATCTTCCCAGACTGAATACATTCAAATTATAAAAAACAATCGAAGAAATTAAGTTCGTTTCTTATAGCAAATCTTTTTGAAATCGCCCTTTATGGGTGTTTGTTTTCAGTATGACTTTTCGCATGTACATACGTCATAAAGTCAGTCTTACACAGCTACCTGTGATGCATACATGTACAATCTTCGTACATACCTAAATAGTGCATTGACAAGAGAGTGGTTGTGTTTGGGGACTTGTTTTGTGAAATTAAAATGCTTAAGTGTGGCGAACGAGGTCTCGTATTAAGTCTGGTGGCGAGTCTGACTCTGCTGACCACCGTTTTGGGCAGAGAATGTGTCGGTCAAGGTCAGTGCGCGTGCCAGTTCGATGATGACCAGAGCATGATAGACCTGGCCAGTCTAGGAAATAGTGATGACACGCCCAGGTAAAACGATGTTAATTTTCTGTTTTGATTGTTTGTGTCAGATTTCTGCTTTCGAAATATTTTTTTCAATGTTTGTAGTTTTGTCATCTAGGATTTACCCTCAACCTGCTGTAAACATGTGTGTCTGCTAAACCTTTAACCTGCTATAAGCGGATATGTGAACACCTATGCAAACAGTTTGGATCCAGATGAGACGCCGAGTAACTAGGCGTCTCATCAGGATCCAAACTACTTGACGCCCTGTTTGCATTTTGGTATACAAATTGATTATAGCTTCGATTTTGAAAATATAGTAGGTGAAAAATTCTGTAAAAATAATTTTCTCAGCAGGCTAAAGGTTAAACTCTGGACTGCTTAATAAGTGCTTACTTTCGACTCGTTCAAACGATTGAAAAACTAATGAACGAATGTCAACCGACTTGGGTTCTCATGCGTGCCAAAAGTTTAGATCCTGATGAGATACTCAATATGTTTGTTTTTTGTGCAGGTTCAAAGACGTCGCCGCTACAGATGAGAGTGGAACCTATTCCTACAACCCATGTTATCCATTTGACGAGGGGCCGGATTGTTCAGGAGCTGCGGTATGTACATGCGTACACTAAACCCCCAGTAGAGAACAATTTAGACAGTTTAAGGTAGATGACTGCTTAATGCAAGGCACAAGTCATTCAGAAAGTTCCGAGAGGAGTTTTCTGCATGACTTTCAACTTGCATTAAGCTGCATCCTGTTTTCAAAACCGATACTTATGATAGATTTAACGTTCCAGTTTTGAGGTTTTTTACTGTATACTAAACTATCTCTAAAACAAGCAAAATTAAGAAAGATTAATTTCCCATTTAAAGAAAGGCTCTAACTTTAACTCTGCTTTTGGCGCCAAATACGTTTTGTCTGCAAACTATGTCGTCTGCTTTAAGTTTCTTCATAGATGGAATGTCAAACACTATTGACCCTGAAGAGACGCCATGTTTGCAAAGGTAATCAGATTGCCCATTACAACAAAACCTATGAGTTGGTTCCCGGCAACCGTGGCGGCGAAAGATTTAATGCTGGGCGAAAGTAATACAAACAGTCCCTAAAAGGGCTTTATCGTATGCATTATAGATTTATTCCATGGCTTAATATTGATAGTTTTCAACATAAATATCTGACTGGCAGAATAACAAAACTTAAATAGACTTGACCCCATCCTTCATGTAAACGCTTTTTTCGCCTTTGCAAACAGTCATATGTCCTAGGAGAATCGACGATTGTCCTGAATCGCAATTTCTACCGTGACATATATATGGCGGAAATGCATTCCGTCTATGCCACGCTTTAAAGCAAACAAGATGTTGGCGATAAAGTGTATGTACGAGCGTGTTTTCTCTGTTATGTGATAAATATAATTTCACATTCATAGATCGTGTCATATGAATTTAGCCTACCGGTTTGATAAAAAAGATAAAGAATAGACACTCATGTACAATCCCTTAATTTTATATTACAGTAAACCCTGTCTTAAAGGGAAAGTTCCTACATTTGACGCGTTTCAAAAGCACCTAAAATATACAAGTCATTTGTTTATATGCTGAAAAGTAGTATATTGCAAGAAAACCTGTCCAATTACCGTTTATAATGACAAAACATCCATGTGTTTGATATCGCCGATCCCGATTTTACTCCCCAATGTTTCAGTTTTATTCGGGTTGGATTTTAGTTTCGTAACTGTTCGCCCTATTCGCTTTTCTCCGACCACTTCCGAGAAAAGCTATTACGCAAACAATGGAGGGATCAGTGATCATCGGCAAAACGGGGAACATTTTAACGGAAAAGGCCGATACTATTGTGTTGTAGAACAAAAATTATAAGTATTGATGAAATCGGTTTATTTGTATCACAGGGGCATTTTTCGATATAAATTCAAATTGGCAACCTTCATAATAATGATTAAGCATAACAAATACCAAGTTTTATGATATTATTGAAACTAGGCGTTCATTGTAGGGACTACCTCTTTAACCGAACGTTTAGTAAAAATGAATTGGCATTATTCATGGCGACAGTCATGCAGAAAGCTCCCAGAGCTC
Organism: Azorinus chamasolen; assembly: GCA_963576725.1. Lineage (NCBI taxonomy): Eukaryota > Metazoa > Mollusca > Bivalvia > Cardiida > Solecurtidae > Azorinus > Azorinus chamasolen. The sequence continues at coordinate 75,072,684 of OY755247.1, forward strand.
CCGCCCTGCATTAAAGTCCAACCTGTCTTCAATGATATTATCTGAGTGTTCGAGTTAGCGAATGTTCATTCTAACGAATATTCGGGTTAGCCAGTGTTTGGTTTAGCAATTTTTCATGTTTGCAAGTACTCGGGTTAGCCAGTCTTCAGGTCAGCCAGTATTTGGGTAAGCGAGTATTCCCTTAAGCCAGTGTTTGGGCTAGCGAGTGTTTGTGTTAGTGAGTGCTTAGGCTAGCGAGTGTGTGTGTTAGTGAGTGCTTAGGCTAGCGAGTGTGTGTGTTAGTGAGTGCTTAGGCTAGCGAGTGTGTGTTTTAGTGAGTGCTTAGGCTAGCGAGTGTGTGTGTTAGTGAGTGCTTAGGCTAGCGAGTGTGTGTGTTAGTGAGTGCTTAGGCTAGCGAGTGTGCATGTTAGCGAGTGTTCAGACTAGCGAGTGTTCGGGTGAGCCAGTGCTCGGGCTAGCGGGTGTGTGGGCTAGTGAGTGTTCAGGTTAGGGAATGTTCAGGTTAGTGAGTACCCGGGTTAGTGAGTGATTGGACTTGCGACAGTTTGGACTAGCGTTTGTCTCTAAACAAAGACCACTTAATTTTCTACTTCGGTGACAGTCTGTATGACATTTGGTAGCTAAATACAGGACGAAGCCGAACGTTATGTAGAAAAACTCCCATATTTGCTTTTTTAGATTACTTTGTTTTGTACTAAAAGTCACATGTTTTATAGTTACACATTTTATTTATTAATCGGTCAATATAACGACGAAATAAGCAGTGTCTGTTTTATCACAACCACTTTGCAGGGAACTCTTGAAGCCTCTTTGTGTTACGGCTATTCAAATTAAGTATAATTCTGTATTTTCAATACAGGTGAATACTTAATGCAGGACATCGGTTATGCAGAAATGCAGAAAGCTTTCTGTTTAAGCCTATGTCCTGCATTAAGTATCCAACTGCTCTTAGAGTCTCATGTGTTGATAAACAGCGTGGTCGGACTGGCTATAGCGAGGTTCTTCTGTAGGTATTACCTCATGAAATATTCACCAACTCACTCTGCTTCATAGTCGCACTATATCTATCTATATATCTCATCTGTTTGGTCTGTGTTTCTCTCTGTAAGTGAGTCCATCTGATTGTCATGTCTATTTGTATGTCTGTTTGCTTGGCTATTTAACAGGGCTCTTATATCGGTGGGTTTGCCCTTATGTTTACAATGTACCAGTTTACCTTACACTATCTAACCATTCATTCAGCCATATTGTTATTAGCCAATTTCACTCTCGTGATAGAGAGTTTTCATTCAACAGTCTTATTTCTGCATGGATTCTTTTACCGGTATAACCGTTAAAACAAAAGCATGAAACAAACTGTGCATATCCTGTTAAGAGGGTTCATTCGGGAGTCTACACTGTTTGACTGTTCCCTTTTTTTTTGGCGATATTAGGCATACAGGTAATAAAAATATTTTACAGGTATGCATGACAGATACAGTAGGAAATACTGATGTAATAGGAACCCCGCAGCCTGTTAAGTTCACATTGGAAGGATCAAATGTCGTCGTCGGATACGATGCTGGAAGCGGAATATTAACGTAAGTACATGGGGTTATTTAAAAAAATTTAATTGAGTCTGATTTCATTCTCAGGCATCTGATTGGTCAGGTTTTGAGTAAACTCAAAATATGATCAATCAGGGTCCATGCTTATAAAGCTTTTAGTTGAGTATGAGTTTCGTTCTCAAGATTTTGATTGGTCAGATTTGAGTTCTCAAGCTTTTGATTGGTCAGATTTGAGCCTTTGGCTCAAATCTGACCAATCAAAAGCTTGAGAAGGATCTCAGGCTCAACTAAAAGCTTTATAAGCATGGACCCAGATGCTTGAGAATGAAATCAGACCCAAACTCCGAAGTTTTATAACCCATAGAGAGACACTTAAACTGTAATTCACAGATACTAGATATCGAAACTATTATAGATTGCAACGTTTGTTTTCAAATATCTTATACTAAGGGAGACAACGGCTTCTCCATGAACTGACACAAAATACAGATTTATCTCCCTTGATTATGAGCATCTGCCTTATAGTATAACATCTCTAACATTTAATAACGAACATGTCGGACAGGTGACTGCCTGGAGCAGGGTGAAATACATGCACAACACTACATTTAGAGTTTTACTTTCTTTCAATTTGTTCAGGAAACTATTGACCTAGTGTCAAACATCATTGACTCTGATGAGACATCGCAAAACTCGGCATCTCATCTCGATCCAATCTGATTACAGATGTCATTCCGACTGCGCTTAGGATGTTAACCTATTCCCTCATAGGCGACCTCTTCGAATAAATCTACTGAAAAGGAGCATTTACTAGAGAAAAGGAAATGTTTAAAACTGTGCAGTTTTGAAACCATTGTGATAAATAGAACATTTGCTCCTATGGAACAAATGCTCTATTTCTCACAATGATTTCAGAAAGTGACATTTACAGATGCGTCAAAAGGCGTCAGTATGAGGGAATGGGTTAATGGTTAAGCTAAAAATAACAAATTATTGGCCATGTAAATATAATATTGGAATATGGGAAACGAGTTTGCAAAACGTGTAGACGTGTAGACTCAGATCGTAGAGAAACGGTCATTCAAAACCATTTCGGCAAAGTTTACCATTCCATGTACCAAGTGAAGTGTTAGTCTTTAACGTGATGAACATTCGCGTAAGAGATAATGACGTCATGAACATTAGTCAGCCGAACGTTTTATAATAGCAGTAAGTACAATGAACTTGTTTTTACCATGGCAGACACTTTAGAATTAGATCTATATTATTTCATAAGCAGGCGGGACATACCCTAATTAAACGATTCCTAGAGGAGCTATCTATTCTGGGTCTACTCAATTTTCAAATGCGCTATCTATGAGTTAAAGGGTTGAAAAAAGTTTCATTAGGCTCACCACTGAAAGAGTTATACATGTTACAGGGAGACGGAAGTTACTTTAATTTGTGACCAACACGCGTGCGAGCCAACCCTATCGGTGGAAGGGGAAGGAGGGGCCAACAGATTTGTAAGTACTACTCACATAACATATATAATTTCAAAACACCAAAGTTGGGTCTAGAGGTGGCGGTATCGAATTGACATTGTGATGCATGTTGAAACTCACTCCGGACACTGCTGGGCTGAAACCATTTATATATGCAGTGAAAACTTAATATTTCGAAATTTTAGTAATGTACTACTGAAAACTTTTACGGCTTTCTGCATGACTTTGACTTTGTATCAGGCTGCCACATGTCTGGAAAATCCAAATTAAAAACGTATTTGAGTGTTCGAATAATCGAGGTTTCACTGTTTTGAAGAAAACTATCCACCGATTCACTGTAACAAGGCTTACGTCTACCAATAATCGAGGATGAGGTCATTGGTGTGCATTTCGTTTAACCCTTTCCCTAATATAAACGTGTTTTCACGCATTTGCAAACAGAGTAGACCCAGCTCAGACGGCTCCTAGAGGAGCCGTCTGATCAGGGTCTGCTCTGTTTGCAGGTGGAATTTGATAAATGTGTTTCTTTAGTGTCTAAAATGGCTACATTGTTCCACCTTCCATATTTCATTATAACTATTTCGTCCATGAATATTCAATAGGTATTGAAATTTGGAATAAACATAGAACAGGGAAATGGTTATCTAGTTTTACTGATTTAACTGACTCACTGTTTAACAATTTCCCTAATGCATATTTATACACGATACATTGTATATCATTGATATTTACTAATCGCTGGATTAGACAAATAAACTGTAGGATCAGATCTATCAACTCCCCTAAGCAAATAGACCTAGATCAGACAGACTCTACGGGAGCTTATGACTTCGGTCTACTCTGTTGCAAATGTGTGACAAGGCAATAATATGAGAGTATAAAGTGCTAAGATGGAATGCACATATTTAATATTAGAACATATTCACTCATTGCAGTCGTTACGTTGTCTAAATATTTCTTCCTTAAGGTTAGGCTAATGGGGTAATATGTAAGTATATTATTATTTTCAGACCATGACGATGACAACAGTATGCGCATGCCCAAACGGATGTGACGATTCCGGACCGATAAACTGCAAGTCATCGTCATCATCCATTAGTGTTGGTGGAGGAACGATTTTCCTTATTGTGTAAGTGATGTAAACATTTTCAGTTATGTCTATTATAATTACAGGGGAGCGTATCAATCTGATTCAGTAATGCATGACCAGCCATCATGCCAGTGAATTTTAAGTAACTTACTCCCAACCTTTGAAAAGCGTATTGATATCTGATCTAGGTACATGTATATACTGTCTACTAAACAAAAACACTCCTTTAGAAGAGTTAGTCTCATATAAATGCTGAAACTCGGAAGAATTTTAAATAGGGGAGTTAACGCAAAATTATTCTGAATTCTTTATGAACTACATATATACGTTTTTGCAATTTTGTCATCTTTAATTCTGAAAACAATGTTTTTCTTTCCATATTCGCGATCAAATTAAGTAAAGGTGTTTTGTACCTGATTAGTTACTCGACGTCTCATCTGGATCCATACTGTTAACAAAGGCCATCAATGTTTGGCCACATGAATGTGTACATGTACAGTAAAACCTCTCTTAACCGGCAGTTAAATTTAGTATGAATATCGGTCTTGGAGACAGGTGACAGCTTAATGCAGGGTGAAAGTCATGCAGAAAGCTCCTAGAGGAGCTTTCTGCATGACTTTCACCCTGCATTAAGCAGCCACCTGCCTAAAAGTATCTAAATTATTATCTACTAGAATTCCGGTTAAGAGAGGTTATACTGTAGTTGTAGTAGTTTTACACTGACTCCTCGAAATGAGTACCAACAAGAAAGGGTTTGGCGGGAAAATATAGAACCGGATGTACCTAGATGAACGAATATATCTTTGTTATGTACAGCTGTGAGTGCAGTTTACCCTTTCCCTGTTCTATATTTAATCCAAATTGCAATTACCACTGAATATTCATTGACATAATAGTTATAAAGAAATATGGAAGGTGGAGTATTGTAGACATTTTAGAAAGCAAAGAGACAGATCTATAAAATTCTATTAGCAAACAGAGTAGACCTTGATCAGACGGCTCCTCTAGGAGCCGTCTGATCTGGGTCTACTCTGTTTGTAAACGCATGAAAACACGTTTATATGAGGGAAAGGGTTCAGTGTACAGTAAAACCACCCTGAATTGGAATTCTAGTAGAGAAGAATTAAGATCTGTTTGGGCTGATGGCTGCTTAACCCATTCCCTCATATTGACGACTTTTGACGACTCTGTAAAAGTCACTTTGTGAAACCATTGTGATAAATAGAGCATTCGCTTCTATAGGAGCAAATGCTCTATTTATCAAAATGGTTTCAAACAACAAAACTCTAAAATTTTCCTTTTCTCTAGTTAGTACTCCTTTTCGGTAGATTTATTCAAAGAGGTTGTATCTAAAAATAGCCTATGAGGTAATGGGTTAATGTAGGATGAAAGTCAAGCAGCAAGCTCTTAGAGGAGGTTTGCGAATGGCGTTCATCCTGCATTAAGCTGCCACCTGTCTCTAAGACCAATATTCATACTAAATTTAACGTCCGGTGTAAAGGGGTTTTACTGTACTGAATTAGATATACACTGTTTTAACCCCATACCTTTTGAATATTCATTCAAGAAATACTGACTGCATGAGTATCAATTAGCTGAACTTGATTTTGTCATTATGAAAACAATTGTTTACCATATCACAACCTGTATCAGCAGATCTACATTATGTCACAAGCAGTCAGAACGGACCCCGATCAGTCGGCTCCTACAGAAACGATCTGACCAAGTTCTACTCTATTCGCAAAGGAGCTAACCAAAGGATTTTTTTGTTATATAAAGGATGAATATGAGCGCGTTGTTTGCATCTTGTCCAGAAATGTCTGATTGACCAGAATAAAAATATGTTACAAAGAACACTAAAACCTCGATATTTCGAAATTATAGTATAGAAGAATTTGACCCTTTTAGACAGGCGGAATCATACAGAAAGCTCCTATAGGAGCGTTTTGCTTGACTACATTAAGCTGTCACCTGTCTTAAAAATCCCCACTGATTTGAGATATTTTAGTGTTCGAAAATTCGAGATTACTGTTAATAGAAGCATGGCTTGTTTTTAAACGTCCGGTTGTTCTAGTCATATAAACTACATAAACAAGACTGGTGTACATTTAGACAGATTGTAGCTTAATGCATGTCAAAAGTAATGCAAAAAGCTATAGGAGCATTCTGCATTACTTTTGCCCTGCATTTAGCAATAATCTGCTGTTTAACCCTTTACTCCATAAATACGCCCTTCTACGCCTTTGCAAACAGAGTAGACCCAGATCAGAAGACTTCTATAGGAGCCGTCTGATCAGGGTCTGCTCTGTTTGCTTATGATATAGATGTATTACAGACGTGATTCTACAGTTTCTGCCATGATTAAAATTTATGTCCGTGTTTTATTAGAACAATAAATCTAATTAATATTGTCCTGGTCATTATTTCTTTCATGAATATTCATGGAGTAAAGGAATAATATTCCTATGTTCAATAGACGAATGGCCGCTCACGACAGGTTCTACTGTACATATTTTAACATTGCACAGGCGTGGCTTGCTGTATATATGAACATGACGTTGATACTTAACTCTGTCAACGATTAACCCATCACATAATCAATATTTATATAAGAAAACTGACATTAAAAGTTATTACCGGGTGTTGTATAATGGTTTATGACACAAACTATGTTGACCTTAATGCAGGGTGAACGTCATGCAGAAAGCTCCTATAGGAGCTTTCTGTATGACTTTCACCCTGTATTTAGCAGTCATCTGCCTACAAAGTATCTAAATTCTTCTCTACTGGAATTTCGGTTTTAGGAGGTTTACTGTATCAAAATATTGAGTAAACTTGTTAATTGTATGTTACAAAATGTCTCATTAATACGATCATTCAAACATGTATAATTCTGAATTTTGAAAACAGGCGGTAGCTTAATGCAGGGCTATAGTTATGCATAAAACGTTCTACTAAGGAACGGTCTGGATTACTGTCACCCTGCATTAAGCAAGCACCTACTTGTACAGACTGATATGGTATACTTAAATGTACTTAAGTCATGAAATACAATGCAGTACAATGTTTAAAGCAACCACTTATTTATGAAACATATGAATCTTAATAAGCAGGTGGTTGCTTAATGCAGGTCAATGTACCTTTGACCTTTATTGCACAACCACCTGTATTAACCCATTCCCGCATATCGACACCTTTTGACGCCTCTGTAAAAGTCATTTTATGAAAACATTGTGATAAATAGAGCATTTGCTCCACAGGAGCAAATGCTCTATTTATCACAATGGTTTCAAAACTACACAATTCGGAAAATTTCCTTTTCTCTAGTTAATGCTCCTTTTTGGTAGATTTAATCAAAGAGGTTAGGTCTAAAAATAGCATAAGTGGGAATGGGTTAAGACCATGGGACCTGTCTTATCTGGGCCTGCTATGTTTACTTATGATATTATAATACACCAAACTCTACAGATTCTACCAATACCAAACAGGCATGTGTACTTATGCCGCTAATCAAATTCAGCTTATAAATATTCATGATGTCATTATTTCTTACATGAAAACCGGTATTCAACAGGGGGCGTGTTTTACAAGTTCACTACATTAATTCTACACCCTTTCGATGATAAATAAATTCGATCTGCTAATGTTATGACCTGTTTCAAGTTTCTAGGTTTGAGTTGTCGCCACTTTCTTTACACAAAGACATAACCAGGATGCAAGGTTATACAACTTCTGAGTCTGAGATCATTCTCAAGTACATGTATCTGGGTCCATGCTTATAAAAACTTTTAGTTGAGTCTGAGTTCGTTCCCAAGTTTTTGATTGGTCAAATTTGAGCCTTTGGCTCAAATCTGGCCAATCAAAAGCTTGAGAACTCAAATCGGACCAATCAAAAGAAAAGCTTGCGAACGAACTCAGACTCGACTAAAAAGCTTTATAAGCATGGACTCTGGTTGGCCAGATTCTGGGCAAGCTCAGACTTGAGAAAGATCTCAGACCCAAGCAGAATGTTTTATAACCACGGGGCCAGAACGTGAAAGAGTTTGGATCTTGATGAGATCTTGTGTGATACATCTGGATCAAAACTATTTACCGAGGCTAGTACGGAATTGCCTATTGCGGTGAGATACAAAAATAATGACATCATTTCACACACTGGTACACGTTTTTAAAGAAGTGGAAGAAAAATGCATGCTTAGAATTGAAACAGACGGCAGTATTTGCAGACGATGATTGCTCTGGTCGCAGAAGGTTAACCCATTCCCTCATATTGACGACTTTTGACGACTCTGTAAAAGTCACTTTGTGAAACCATTGTGATAAATGAAGCATTTGCTCCTATAGGAGCAAATGCTCTATTTATCTCAATGGTTTCAAACTACAAAATTCCAAAATATCATTTTCTCTAGTTAATGCTGCTTTTCGGTAGGTTTATTCAAAGAGGTTGTATCTAAAAATAGCCTATGAGGGAATGCGTTTTAAAGACAATGAAAAAATAAAATACTATCAACAGACTTATTCTATTACAGATTTTTCGTGCTCGTTGTGGTTTATTTTGTCGGTGGAACAATGTTCATGAAATTCCGGAGAAATGCAACAGGGTCAGAAATGATACCGAACGCTTCTTTCTGGAAATCAATACCATCTTTGGTCAAGGCATGTTTTTTTCAAGTCTCAAATATATAAGTTTATTTATTAAAGTGATAGTCTCTAGTTTCAACATCGTATAAAATACCCTAAAGATTACCTAAACCATTTGTTTATATGCTGAAACGAAGTATATTACCAGCAAACCAACGGAACAACGCCAATGAAGATGTGTTTCATATCGAAGATCCCGCTGGTATTCGCCGATATACGAGTTTCAGTATTTATTTGGGTTGTTTCATAACTTTTCGAAACAGGCTTACAATGGCATTTTGTACAACAGTTATAAGTATCGAGGAAAAATGTGTATTTTGTATCACGGTGGCATTATAAGTTCAAAATAAAAAATAAAACAAATAAAAAAAACAGAACCAACACCATGTTTTATGATTTTATTGAAAGTATGCGTTTGTTATAGAGACTATCGCTTTAACTCCTTGCACGTTAAGTAATTTTTCGTCTGCAACAATTGTCGTCTGCTTCAATTCTTAAAATAACTTTTCTCTAATTTCTTTGCAAAAATATGATCAAGATGACAAACAGTTTGGATCCTGATGAGAGGCCGCATTATGCGGCGTCTCATCTGGATCCAAACTGTTTGCATAGTTAATCACGCTTTCGCCGCTAGTGTGCAAAGTGTTAACTCCTTCATCCCTGAATTTGCGGGAAAGAGTATCACATGACTTACTGCAATGATGGTATCTTTGGATATGTTTTCAAACGGTGAGGATCAAGATAAGACGCCTGGTAAATCGGCGTCTGATCAGGATATGTTTAAGAGAAGAGGTTGAAGAAAAGTCCACTCTTAAAAACTGCAGACGATATTATTTGCGGACGAAATTTATTTGACGCTAATGTAGAGACTATCGCTTTAACCCTTTCCTCCATGAATATTAATGTAAGGAAATATGACATCATGAATATTAATTAGACTAACTATTATAATAGTACATGGACGCAGAAAGTGTTTGCCATGGCGAATGTGTAGACTCGTTTGATCTATTTTATACCATAAGCAAACAGAGCAGGCCCTGATTAGACGGCTCCTCTAGGAACCATCTGACCTGGTTCTACTCTGTTTGCAAAGGCGTAGAAAGGCGTATTTATGGTGTAAAGGGTTAAACCCTCTGATTTATGAGTATAACAAATTTCAACTCTGTGAGAGCCAAGTTATGTCGTCTGCAACAATTATCGTCTGTATCTTTATATTTTATTTCTTGTTCTGTCGAAAACTATAATACAGTAAAATCGCTCTAGCGCCACCATTTAATGAACAAACTTGTCTGTCTTCATAGGCGGATGGCTGCTTAATGCAGGACGAAAGTTATGCAGACTGCTCCTATAGGAGCTATCTGCATAATGTTTGTCCTACATTAAGCTACCACCTTCCCTTGTCACTGTGAATTATGCCCCCTTTTGGTGGTCGCACTAGAGGGGTTTCACTGAACCAACAGTGAACTAATGCAGAGGTCCGGATAAGATGCGAAAATTAAAACATTTTCAGGAAATACGTCTTTATGTCTCCACCAAACCCTTTGTTGTGACCACAAGATAGGGTTTGGTGGAGAAATGACGACTTTAGTATTTTAGTATGCCCCTTCATCGGTTGCACTGCTAAACTGATCGAAACTGCCGTCAAAGATGATCACATATTCACCATTTACAGGATGATTTTAGCATACAGTAGAACTTGTCATAAGCGGCCATCTAAAAAAAAGGTCTAATTATGTGTCTGAAAGGCAGGTGGTAGCTTAATGCAGGTCAAAGGTAATGCAGAAAGCTCCTATAATAGCTCTATGTATTACTTTTGACCTGCAATAAGCAACCACCTGCTTTTGTCACTCATATGTCCTATAAATAAATGGCCGCTTGGGACAGGTTATACTGGTACTTTATAAAATATGACCCAAATGGACTAATGTATAGTACACCTATCTGTTTCACACATTTATATCAATAAGTGATAAGGTAACTATATTAGGTCGAGCTAGATATCGCCCATTGATTAAATGACATATTGAAATGAATATTATATATTGAATGTATATTCATGCAGTAAAAGTTTAATGTTGTGATTAAGACTGCTATTTGAAAGTTTTATTAGGTATTAACCTGAATCATGCCGACCTGATTGTTATTTGCAAAAAGCTTAGATCCAGATGAGAGGCCAAGTAACTTAATATTTCATCTGGATCCAAGCTGTTTGACAATCGGTCAGTAGTTTCTCAATAGCTTATTCCTATCAGAGTTATGCATTATGCATATGTTGTTGTTTTTGGTTGTTCTTTTTTCACATGATGAGGATTAAATGTTGGTGCATACAAATTATTATTGGCTTTCACCTTGTATTAACTCTTTCGGCGCCAATATCGCCTGTTGTCACCATTGAAAACTGTGCAGTCACAGGTCAGATGCCGCCTTTTCATGGCGGCATCTGACCTGGGACTTCACTGTTTTCTGTATTATTTCAGCTCAAGCATACATGTTTTAATAAACAAATGTTTTACTAATATACCTTTATTATTTAGTTTAGAATTATATTTAATATGAAATTATTATTGCAGACGACACTTTTAAATTTAGCGCCAAAAGAGGTAAGCAGCCACCAGCCTAAAAAGACTGAATTTGTTCTTTACTAGATTTATGGATTAGAGAGGTTTCACTGTACTATCATTATGTCATTTACCGCGATGTTTTATAATTTCATATCAAACCATGAGCTGCAATATCTTGTAGCATTTTGAAGGCGCGTTTTTATGTTTACATTAATGCTTTTCTTGTTATAACTGAAATTGTAATTATTCTTTTTGCAGGATGGCTGTCTTTTCATTCTGAAACCCTGTCGAAGAGGTGGCTATTCCTCGAGGTAGCACCAAGGCATATATCCTATTTCATCCTAGTTCCCTAAAGGGATCTAATCATAAACGATTTAAAACATAATCAAGCTCTGCTCTACTTCACCTCTCAATTACAGTAAAGAATGTTTATACTCTGTACCAGATGAATATGCATGTGAGAAATTATGACATCATGAATATTAATTTACTATATTCTTATAATGGCAATTGAACACGGGATGTGTTGGTCAAGGCAGAAGATTTGAAATTACATCTATCACTTCATGTTCAAACTGTGCAGATCCTGGTCAGACGGTTCCTGCATGGGCCGCATGATCTGGGTATACTCTGCAAAGAAATGATCAGGCGTATCTACTTTACCCGTTACCCCATAGACTATTTTTAGATACAATCTCTTTGAATAAATATGCCGAAAAGGAGCATTAACTAGAGGAAAGGAAAATTTTAGAATTGTGTGAAACCATTGTGATAAAAATAGAGCATTTGCTCCTGTAGAGGCAATTGCTCTATATATCACAATGGTTTCACAAAGTGACTTTTACAGAGTCGTCAAAAGTCTCTAATATGAATGGGTTAAAAGCTTTTCTCCATGAATATTTGTGTAAGAAATAATGACATCTTGAATATTAATGAGATTAATTGTTATAATAGCAAATAGACACAGGATATTTCGGTCATGGCAGAAACTATAAAATCATCTCAATATTATATCAAAAGCAAACAGAGTAGACCCTGATCAGACGGTTCCCATAGCAACCGTCTGATCTTGGTCTACTCTGTTTGCAAAGACGTAGACAGATGTATTTAGGCAATTATTGGCTGATACGGGACAAAGTAGTATCAAAGATGTTATTCTGCATCACTTTGTCTTGCATTAAACTACGCTCTGTCTGAAATACTCGGAATAGAACTTTATGTTAATGTTCATATTTAAGACATGTATACGATTAGTGTGGTTGCTATAAACTATTTGTATGTGTTTTGTAATATTAATAAAAAGTAAATATAACAGTTCTACTATGTGATGATATTTTGATTAATAATTTATCGCATGCCTGATGAGACGTGGGCTGTTGTGTATTCAAGCAAAACAGTCAGTCCTTCCCTTTGAATGCTGGAAACGAGTGCACTCGATTTATGTCAACAGAGTAGACCCAGATATGAGTATTCCTAGGAGGATCCTGGATCCACATATGTGTTTTCCAAGGGGGTCCCAGATCCAGATATGAGCATTCCTAGGAGGATCTTTAAGATCAGGGTCTGCTTCGCTTTCATTTATAAATCCGCCATCAAACTTTGACCTTTCGTGTTAGATGAACTGTGTAGATAAGCTCTGATGGACCTTTCTATTTTGAATATTCAGCATTAAAAGGATTTTGTAATCAGTGACGTATTCCGTACCATTTCTGCTAAGGGTTTGCTTTGATTCCTGCTGGAGCTTTCTGCAGTGCTTTCGTCCATTATTAAGCTACCACCCATCTTTAAGTCCTAGAATTCGAGCTCAGTTTAGATGGGGTATACTAGTACTGGTATTATAGATGTCTTTAAAAGCATGTAGTTACTTAATGCAGTACGAAAGTACTGCAGAAAGATCATGCAAGAGCTTTATAAAGCTCCTAAGGAAAAGAAATAAGACAATTCCTTAATGTCTCATTAAATTAATACAAGTAAAGTTTCTCTTGGGAAATAAAGCTTATTATGAAATGCGTATTTAACACAATAGGTGCATTGTAATGGTCATTGAATGAATATTTACCCACTAGTCTTACTACATACTTGGACTGAATAATCTCCTTAAATTTGCCTAAGGTTAAGATATTCCTAAGGATCTTTATGAATATTGGACATTTTACAAACGAAATAGATTATCAGAGGTCCAGATAAGATGCGTAAATTTAAACATTTTCAAAAATGCACGTTTTATTCTCCACCAAACACTATACTGTGACCACTCTTTAGAATTGTCTCGAAGAGCCATATTGAATGAATGCTATAATCTTTACCTGATGAAAATGCATGCCATCATGAATATCTATTAGCATAATATTTTAACCTGTATATGTACACATGAGCTATGTGCTGTCGCTGCAGAGTTGCTGGTTCGAGCTCGACTTGTGCCGAAATAATTGCAATTTGTGTTTACATTGGTGTTTTCTGTACTCGTTCTTGTGTTTCACATTTCGCTTCCTTAATTTTGAAACGAATGAAGCATTTAAAACAATCTGGCAAAACTCAGCATGCAAAGGCGACGTACATAGCGGATGCTTCAACTGCATTGGACCAATGTCATATATCATACAAATATTCTGTAAATGAGTGATCCCTCGAAAGCAAAAGTAGAAATGCAAAATGAGAAACTTGCAGACTCGGTTTATTGAGTCTGTTCATGAGTAGTAATTAAATGTGCAACCCTACTCACGCCCCTAGCACCGACTTAAGCAGTATTCAATTTTGAAAACTAATAACATCAAAACTAATGATCACAAAGGAACAGAAAATATAACAACACTGAGAAGTCTCATTGACATGAAAATACATCTAATTTCATGTTTAGTCCCTTGCACATCTCCTAAACTCCAATTTGTCAATTTTCTTATTTCAACGTTTCCAAGTGTTCAGCGCGTCATGCAAGTGGAGTGCTGGCAGTTTGAGATTAACTTGAAACAGAAGATGTTCATGACAAAAGTGTTTGGAAGCAAACGAAACAACAACACTATGCATGCAACTACATGTATTTATTCCTACAACAGGGACTATGATCACAGCTATACATGCCAAATATAATACTGTACAGCGCTGTACATAACAAATATAATATAAAATACTGTATGAGTTATATATAACAACTATAATACTTTACAGAGGTGTACATAAAATATAAAATACTGTAAAGAGTTGTACGTAACAAATATAAAATACTGTACAGAGTTATACATAACAACTATGATACTGTACAGGGTGGTAAATAAAAACATAAAATATTGTCATGAGTTGTACATAACAAATATAATACTGTTCAGCGTTGTACATAACAAGTATAATACTGTACAGAGATGTACGTAACAAATATAAAATACTGTACAAAACACATTGTACGTAACAAATATGATGCTGTACAACGTTGCACATACCAAATATAATACTGTAAAGAGTTGTACATAACAATTATAATACTTACATATTTGTACATTAGAAACGTATTTCGAATAGCAACCCGCCGAAATGTATATTGCTGCAACTTATTAGAATCGCTCCGGGGAATTTGGCGGAGAAGTAAGAGACTTTGTGTATTTTGTCTGCAGCCCTGTTTATTCATTCTATGTATAATTCTCCCCCAAAACTATAGATTACCGTTCCTGTCCGAGGCGAATCTAATGAGTTGCAACAAGACAGATTTGGAGCGAGAAGGAAAATATTTGATAGATCAGTATGTATTTTGTCTGCAGCCCTGTTTCTGCATTCTGTTTATGTTTCTCCTCAATATATATCCTGCTGCAACTCTTAGAATTGCATTGGACAGGCGACGTTAATGACTTGCAGCAAGATAGTGTTGGTTTAGAAGACATTTTGGTATACCAGTAGGCGTTATATTCGCAGCTTAATTTATTGCATTCGTGAACTGTAAATGGATATGGGTGGCACTTCGTACTGAAGAACATCATGTGTACAAATGGTCCTAAGCAAAACATGTTACCCTGTATAGTTCGTGTCCGTTTTGCAAAGTTTGATACAAGATTGATAAAGGTACATATGCTATTTGGGCGGTTGCTAAGACGCATGTCTTTCAACGTGTTATGGTCACACTCAAAATCGCTATATATTTAGTTTTGAAGTTTAACTATATAGAGAACACGATCCGAACGTATTTTGCATAGCTTAGCATTGTTCTTTTCGATGGTATTAACTTATAAAATTAAACGTTGGATGTCTTCTTTTGAATGTACATACACAAAGGTGAGCATTAAGTAACTTACCTTTACATTTACCCACTCAAGTAACGTAATTGTTTACGAAAAGGTAGTGGTGTACACGTAATGCATTCTCCTATAAGGGAGTTCTGTATATCTTTTGTCCTGCATATAGCTACCGCCTGTCTTAAATTTCCGAATTTGTAGAAAATACACTTTTTTTCGTATTAGAGAGAGTTTTAGTCGATAAGTTACAAATGCTCGGTCCCTTTTGGCTGTCAATTCGAATCCCTTTTTGGTAATTTGGGGTTTTTCTGTGAAGAAGCCCTCGAACTCACTTGCGATAGGTTTAAAGGCCCACTTGGTCCTCTGTGCATGAATGGTGGAGTTTTGGTTGGTTGAGAATGAACTCAAAATCAAGAAAATGTGTTCATTACCTCGGGGCAAGGGTATCGAGAATAGTAATTTATTTAAAAGTCAGGTATACAGAACCAATAACATAAGCTCTCTTACCCTTCTCTTGCTGAATTTTAAAATACATTTCTCCTTCTTTACCCATGCCCTGTTGTATAATTACATATATCTTCACTGAGTACAAGTATTTCGCTGTGTAATCACTGCTGTGGAGTGCACTGGTTGCATAATCAACTTGTAAATAGTGCAGACCCTGATGAGACTGCTCCTGCAGGAGCTGTCTCATCTGGATCTTCACTATTTACAGGTAGGTATATTGACGTGAATAGCAAGCGAAGGGTTAAAACCGACTTTGATATAGGAAGAATTAAAGTGCCAAGTAAATGGGTGGTAATTGCAAATTGACAAAACAAAAGCGTGGTACATAGTCAGTCTACCGATTTCTTAAGAACATTAATATGTATTAAGGCGTTCCTATTCATATTTGTAACATGAGTACTAGCAGTAAGTAAACACTCTAAAACAGCTCCATGTAATTAAACTTCATGTTCACACACAATAACAATATCATGGATTTTGAATCTCAAATTATGATGTTGGGCTCTTTGTCCTTGTGCTGAATTTGTTCAGGGTTTGCTTGACTTTGATTTTGTGAAAAGGAGTTTTATGTTAAAAACAGCTGTCATTTTGAAAGTGTTTCGACTAGGTCTTGTACAGAGCTACTTGCATATGACAATTTATCAGCTTGATGTCGCAAAATGAATGAAATATCGTAATTAATTAAATATACGGTTAATCTAAAACTAACCAATGTATATGAAATTGTCCCATTCAGCCATTCCCCATGGTGATACAGTAGAATATCTTTAACCCTTTCACTGTTCTTTGTTTATTCCTCATTTCAATACCTACTGAATATCCATGGACAAAACATGTATAGTAAAACCTCTCTATAACGGCCACTAAATTATGTTATTTAGTTGGTATTTAGGGCAGGTGGCTGCTTAAAGGAAGGTGAAAGTAAAACAGAACGCTCCTTTGCTTTAAGCAGCCACCTGCCTTTAACACAAAATACTTGATGTAATTTAGTGGCCGTTATAGAGAGGTTTTACTGTAGTTATATATGGGTAAAAAAGCTGGAAGATTTAGAATAGCGCTTAGTCGTTTCCGTGTATCGGCACATACATAGACTTGCGGTCGAATAAGGAAGATGGCACAAACTATTGAAAATTCCATACAATGATAGGAAATGCCAATTATGTAAAACTTTAGAGGACGAATTTCATTTCTTACTTGAATGCCCATTGTATTCTGACATATTCATATCAAGAAGTATTATTGGAAATTACCAAATATGATAAATTCCATCAATTTATTAAAATCAGAAAAAGAAAACACAGTGAAGACATTAGATATATTCGTCTATGGTGGTTTTGAAAAGAGAAATAACTTATTATTATTTCAATTCAGAAAACAAAGGAGCTCTTCCCTCATATATACAGATACATAGAAATGTTACTCTAACCATAAATAAGAAGGATATAAAATTCAAACCGTCTAAATATATGCATTAGTTATATGTACATAAGCTATAGGAGCTTTCTGCATAACTTTCGTCCTGCATTAAGCAACCACCTGCCCTTGCCACTGTGAATTATGCCCCTTTTTGGTGGCCGCATTAGTGGGGTTTTACATGTACTACTTATGTTGGGGACCTGTAAGTGTTACCTCGCTTTGACCGGCATATTGATTTACACCATTGAACGATCTAGTTACAATGTACATGTAGCTTATTTGCATGTACGTTATATGTGGTAATATGGGCATTTTGCCTTATTTTCCAGAAAAAGATCTAAATCTATATAAAATCGTTAAGGCGCAGACACAGATCAAACACGTCTAAGGTTGGTAATCTTTAACATTGTCGGACTATTTAGGTTTTAGCTTGTTGATGCCACTGATCGCATTTATCCTGCATTTCTTACAGTAAAAACAAAGTGTCAAAAAAGTGTCGATCCGATTTATTCGGCGTCTCACTTACAAAATAAGTTTGCCAAAGTGAGTGCAAATTCGCTTTTAGGGTTCTTCTAATCTAAGCCTGAGCCTGAGTCTGAGATCATTCTCAAGTATCTGATTGGTCAGATTCTGAGCAAGCTCCGAATCTGACCAATCAGATGTTTGACAATCATCTTAGGCTCAAGCTAAAAGTAATACATCCAAAGATGGAACAACTCGGACATAAGTGAACTCTTTACTCAATACAGACGTCTTTGTGCATTTTTGCTAACAGTGTAGACCAAGATCAGGAGATTCCCGTAGGATATGTCTGGTCTGGGTCTACTTTGTCTGTTTATTTCATTTTTCACGGTTTCTGGTAAAGTAACAAATCCCTTGTTCATTGGGACTTTTTAAAAATTCAGCTAATTGATATTGACTTGGTCATTATTTAGCTAATTGATATTGACACGGTCATTATTTAGCTAATTGATATTGACACGGTCATCATTCAGCTAATTGAACTTGACACGGTCATTATTTCTGACTTCAATATTTTCATGACGTAAAGAAGCATTTGTTAAAGTGAGAAGACATCTTACTATTTACTCTATGTCTATTCATGTCAGAAATAGTGACGTCATGAACATAAATAAGACTAATTTTTCAGAATGGCATTTTAACACAGAACATGTTTGTCACTGCAGAAACTGTAGACTCGGATTTATAGTATTCCATAAGCAAACAGAGCAGACCCTGACCAGACGCCTGCCACATGAGCCGTCTGATCTCCGTTTACTCTGTTTGCAAGGCCATTAAAAGACTTTTTTGGGGTGAAAGGTTAAACATGAATAAGCATCACGACAGACGCTGGGATACTTACAAAACGTCTGTACCCTGACTAGTCATATCGGGAACCCGCACCTGATCTACACTGAAACGTCACTTACCGACTACTTATTTATTGCATACAAGAGTGTAGGTTTATCTGGGTCTATACTGTTTGTAAATATCTTTGAACCGTTTCATAGATTTAAGTATTTACCTAATATACTGTAAATTCTCGATACTATGAACACTCGATTATTCGAACACTGAAATACGTACCATTAACCCTTCTCTTGCTGAATTTTAAAATACATTTCTCCTTCTTTACCCATGCCCTGTTGTATAATTACATATATCTTCACTGTGTACAGGTACATCGCTGTGCAACCACTGCTGTGGAGTGCACTGGTTGCACAATCAACTTGTAAATAGTGCAGACCCTGATGAGACAGCTCCTGCAGGAGCTGTCACCTCTGGGTCTTCACTATTTACAGGTAGGTATATTGACGTGAATAGCAAGCGAATGGTTAATGAACTTTATGCTGGTTGCTCTATGAGCTGCCTACAAAGACATAAATTCTTCATTACCAAAAGTTCGTAGTATCGAGTTTTCACTGTAGTCTCACTTTGAGGCCGTTACAACGTACATCTAGATCAAACGGCTGATGTCATTATACAACTCGACTGATTACATGTATATTCCGAGTTATGTTAGACCACATTCGTAACGTAAATGTGTGTGTCCGACATGGGGGTTGATATTAGAATCACATATGTAACAGGTTGAGTTCCGGGCTGACAATGATCAATCAGTTAATAGTAATATGATTATCATTGTATATGTTATTATATTTCCTTGACGGACATGTCTCAACTTTTCACAACCTTAATAGTACATTTTAAAGATATAATAAACATATTTGTATTATGTTTTAGGATACCTGTCAAAATATATTGCAGAGTTTCCATTTTTCATAGAACTTGTCATTACGTGTACATGCACCTAGGCAATGTTGTTAATGTGTACATGTACCTATGATTAAATAAATATTACTTCTTAATTCCTTTATTTGCTTTTAAGTGAGTAACTGATACACTGTGTCAAATATTCAAGCAACTATAAATCCAATGATATACCTTCATGAAAGAAAACATTATTCATTTCTTTTGTTAATATTTTAGTTTGTTGTTAAGATTTGAACACAAAGTGTCATTTTTGTGATGAGAGATGATGCAATTGCACTTTTGGCTTCCTTTTCTTTGTGAAATTTGACGTGTTACAAATGAGATTGTTTGTCACATCAAAAATCGGCATCGATCACATTCGTCACAAAATGTGTTACATATGTGCTCGATTTCCGAATCACATTTGTAACACGTGTTACGAATGTGATTCGTTACGAATGTGGTCTAACAGAGCTACAGATAAAGGTGCGTATCCCAAATACTAAAATCGTCATTTCTCCATCAAACCCTATGCAGCGACCACTCTTTAGAATGGTCACGAAGAGAGGGTTCTAATGAGCGGAAAATACTGGAAACAGTACATTGTCTGCAAATGTTTATATACTAGGCTCCCGTAAGAAACAGTTAAATGTTACAGCCAACTATCATTTTCCAACACCCAACACAGTTGACCTTAATTTGAATAAACATATAAAGTAAAACCCTCTAAACTGGACGTTCAATTTAGTATATAATCGGTCTTGGAAACAGGTGGCAGCTTAATGCAGGGCGAACGTCAAGCGGAAAGCTGTTCTATGTGCTTTCTGCATGACTTTCACTCTGCATTAAGCAGCCACCTGCCTATGAGTACATATGTATCTAATTCTTCCCTTCTACAATTCCTGTTTAGATATGTTTTACTGAATACTGTATACAGTAAAATCTCTCTAAAACAATTTATATACGTATCAGCGCCGGGGTTTTACAGTAAACCCTCTCTATAACGGCCACATATGTACATCAAATATTTTGTGTTAAAGGCAGGTAGGAGCGTTCTGTTTTACTTTTACCTTGCTTTAAGCAGCCACCGGCCTAAAATACGAACTAATTAACACAATTTAGTGGCCGTTATAGAGAGGTTTTACCGTACTATATAGTCCAGAAAGACTTTACAATATTGCAATAAGAATATCAAACAGGACGCAACTCGTGATCGTAACAGCTTCTGGACGTGCGTATCGTACAAGGTAGATAGTAACGTCTACATTAACCCTTCTCTTGCTGAATTTTAAAATACATTTCTCCTTCTTTACCCATGCCCTGTTGTATAATTACATATATCTTCACTGTGTACAAGTATTTCGCTGTGCAATCACTGCTGTGGAGTGCACTGGTTGCACAATCAACTTGTAAATAGTGCAGACCCGGATGAGACAACTCCTGCAGGAGCTGTCTCATCTGGGTCTTCACTATTTACAGGTAGGTATATTGACGCGAATAGCAAGCGAATGGTTACATGTAAGAAATGAGACGTAATACAGTAATGCTCGTCCTGTTATTATTGTGTTAACCCTGTAGCTGACAATACAATAGAACATGTCTTACACGGTCTTCAAAAAAGACGTCTACTTAAGGGCCTGTAATGCAGGTAATAGCTCATACATGTCAAAAGTAATGCAGAAAACTCCTACCGGTCTGTTCTGGATCTACTGTTTGTAAAGTCGTGAAAAGGCGTTTATGTGAGGGAAAGGTTTAAACGACTTTTGACGACTCTGTAAAACTCACTTTGTGAAACCAATATAATAGCTTATGAGGTAATGGTTTAATCTGATGAATAATATTAATGGTCTATGAACACAGGAATGTTTTTCTTTAGTGGAAGCAATAGAAACAGTAAGGTAGTACAGTGCTCCCTCTCTACAACGACACCCTTTGGAATACGAAGATTGTATGTGTTGTTCAGAGGGAGTTGTTATAGGGAGGGAAAATCAAGCATAATTAGTTTGTTTGCAGATCCCCAGATAAGGTGTATTTCGAGAACTAAAACCGTTATGTCTCAATCAAACCCTATGTTGTGACGACTCTTTAGAATCGTCACAAAGTGACGATTCTAAAGAGTGGTCACAACATAGGGTTTGATGGAGGCATAAAGAAAATACGATGGAAAAAAGTTGTGTCTGGAGCCTTGTTGTTTCGGAAACAATGACATGCGTTGTTGCAAGGAGGGAATCGTTATTGAGAGGGCCGTTGTAGGGAGGGAGCACTGTATTACAAAATCAAACAGCAGATCCTGATCAGACCGCTCATACAGGATCGTCTTGAACTAGATCTCATCTGTTTGCAAGGGCATCGGGGTCCGATATCTGAGTCAACGTTCATTCTGAAGGATCTGATTGGTCGGACATTGTGCAAGCACAAATTCGGACCAATCAGATGTTTGAGAATGATCACATGACCATACAAAACGTTTACAAGCTGGGGGCCAAAGTTTGTCTCCGTCAAGTTTTAAGCCAGAAGTCCAGATATGATGCATACATTGAAACATTTTCAAAATAATTCCACCAAACCTCATGTTGTGATCACTCTTTAGAGAAATAACGATTTTAGTATTTGTGCACGCACCTTTATCTGTTGCCCTGAAAATGCTATTTTTCTGCATTCCGTTAGCTGGATCGGGACATCAAAAGCGTGCATGTCTTTAACCCTTTCCCTGTTCAATATTCATGTAACAACTAGTTACACCTTGAATATTCATTACAGTAAAACGGCCACTAAATTGTGATAAAACCAGGTGACTGCTTAAAGACTGCTTAAAACCAGTATTGCTTTAAGCAGCAACCTGCACTAAATACCAACTAATTTAGTGGCCGTTATAGAGTTTTATTATACCTGCAATTTTCAAATGGTTCATGAACACAAGATTATTTTTCTTTGTCAGAAACTGGGATGTCAAATTTAATCCCCTTAGGTAAACAGGGCAGACCATGATCAGACGAACCTTACAGGAGTTTTTGCAAATTCGTGAACAGAACTAGATCTCATTTGTTTGCAAATGCACCAAAATACATCTCTGTAAAGGGATAAATATCTCTTTTTTCTACATTTCTGATAATGGTCAGAGCCAGTCGTCTTGGCGACAGCCTAGACTTTAGCCTCCTCATCTGCTGGATCGGAGCATCAATAGCAATCACTTTATGTATAAAATCTGTTTAGTCAACACTTTATTACTTTCAGAAATAACGGATATCATGACTATTAATAACATTAATCATTATAATGAAAAATTAACAATTGAATGAATTTTTGACCATCTCATTTGTAAATAGAATGTTTGACCATCTCAGTTGTAAATAGAGCAAATCCATGATTAGACGGTTTCTACAGAAGTCGTGTGGTCTGGGTCTACACTGTTTCCAACGGCACAGAAAGGCGTACCTATTAACCCATTCCCTCATATGCTATTTCAGACCTCTTTAAACAAATCTACCGAAAAGGAGCATAATTTACTAAACAAAAGGAAGTTTCTTGAATTGTGTAGTGTTGATACCATTGTAATAATTACAGTCAGTTGCTCCCATGGAGCAAATGATTTATTTATTACCATGGTTTCAAAGGTGACTTTTAAAGAGGCGTCAAAAGGCGTCAGTATGGAATATTAGGTTAATGCATTTTAAACAGTAATACAGTAAAACCCCTCTAATGCGACCACCTAAAAGAGGTATAATTCTGGTTGGTAGAGGCAGGTGGGAGCTTAATGCAGCACAAAAGTAATGCAGAAAGCTCCTACAGGAGCTTTCTGCATTTCTTTTGCCCTGCATTAAGCAACCACCTGCTTATAAAGACACCAATGTTTATTAATTAAGTGGTCGCATTAGAGGGGTTCTACTGTATACCCAGATCAAACTCCCACAGGAGCCAGACGATCTGGGTCTGCTCTGTGTGATTATGGCATACTAGAGATTACATATCCATTGTGTCAATATTTCTCACATAAATGTTCATGAGATAATATAAAAATAAAAATAAGCAGCTTGATGTAAAAAAATATATTTTCATAGCTTTCTGCATAACATTCATCCTACATCAAGCTTCCATCCGCTTTAACCCTTTCCTAGTGCTATGTTTATTTCACATTTCAATTGCTACTGAATATTCATGGACAAAATAGGTATATAATGAAGTACGAAAGGTGGAACAGTTTAGCCTCTTAGAATGTAAACACATGGGTCTGCGAATTTCCCTTGGCAAACAGGGGCCGTCTGATCTGGGTCTACTTTTTTAGCAAATGCGTGGAAGTCGTTTATATGAAGTAAATAGTTAATTATGAATTTGACTTCTTTTGAATTATAATTTTAGAGATGTTTCATTGTATATCAACGGACCAACGTCACTCAGGCAATAGTAATGAACACTATTCAGAATAACATATTGAATATTAATTAGATTAACTTTATATGGCCGTGAAATAATCTTTAGAATTAGTTGAATATTTTTCCATAAGCAATCAGAGCAAAGCCAGATCTAAGGGTCCCTACTAGAGCCCTTTGATATGGGTCTACTCTGTTTTCGATTCGTTAAAAGGCGTCTATGCCAGGTACAGGTTTAAGATACAAACACTACCTTGTGTTTCAGTATTTGTCACTTGTACAAAGTGCTGTCAGTTAAGTACTATTTCACAGACAAAGTGGTAAGAGTTGGAACACTCGCGGTCCCACATTTTCCTTTGGGGGGATCCTTCATCAACCCGGCAAAGCTCTGAGCTTCCTCCCGATGGCTCACCACTCGTCCAATAAGTGTAAGATGTGTTCTTTCCATAGGTGAATTCCCATGGAGAATTCCGACTCTTCCGCTCGCCATCGATGT